>CAXKVX010002207.1:0-25033 GCA_964058865.1 Eleocharis quinqueflora
AGCTTTGGTACCATGTCAGGACTGGTTTTAGCAATTCTTATTTCTGATATTGTTTAAGAGTTTATTTACTTTTTTTTCGTTTCATTTAACAGGTTTCGGTGCAGACTTAAAGTGGCCTTAATTTATTGGCTTAATTTATTGGATGTATAAGCTACCTGACTAAAATAACTAGAAATGAAACAAGAGGAGGATCAAGAAAAGCTTTTGTTTAATAGCCTTGGTGTTACGTCAGCTAAAGTTGAAGATGTAGAAAGAACAATTTTATCCAAGGTAAAACCCCTCTTTTTAGGAGTAGGATCATCCATGAGGATTGCTAGTTATTTGTACATGAAATTCGACATGCATGAGTTTTGTCGTGGGCGATGTGGATATTAAAATCACACACTGCCAATTTTTGGTATTAAATTCTCTGGCCGTTTCTTCCTGTCATTTTAATTTTGCACCTTGTGCAGAAACTGGATAGTGCTTTGCTCTTGTATGAATGCAATAGAAGTAAGTTCCAATGCACTTGCGCAAAAGAGGAAAAATAATTTTCTCTTGCAGGCATGCAAAAGAAAGTATGTTGAAACACAATGCAAATGTAAAGTAATATATAACTCATCTTAAGTATACTCTAGTATTGCACTAAAAGGGGCAATACAAAAATTTCTGATGTCAAATTTCCAGAATTGAAGGCAATGACTTAAATGGTTTCCCCGCTTTCTTGCTTTAAAAACTGATGTACCCATATACTCTAGTATTGCACTAAAAGGGGCAATAAAAAAATTTCTGATGTCAAATTTCCAGAATTGAAGGCAATGACTTAAATGGTTTCCCCGCTTTCTTGCTTTAAAAATTGATGTACCCATTACCTTCTTCCAATCCTGCATGAAATTTGGGACTATAAACCATAATCAAATGATATGGCAAGAAAATAAACTACTGAATCACACATGGCTAAATGTTGCTCCCACACGATGTACTACTGAATGTTAAAGAATGGAAATCTCCATTGGTCATACAAAGGATATGACCAAATCCACTCTTTCATTACCCAGTAAACATCTCATCTGGCATTGCGTTAGGTTTAGTCGTTCAAGTACTTGTTGCACTATTATCACTGAGAACAAAACAATACATATGTGTCCTTTATATGAATATCTTGTACAGGCAAATGATGAGTCCAGGCTTGGTGCTCCATCAAACGACGACTTTCACAGGGGGGAAGATGGTGATGAATCGTCCAGAACAGAAATCAAACTTCGAAATAAATTGCATGCAATAGAGCTGGAAATCGAAGCCGTTTCTTCTGGTATCAAAGCCGAGGCTTCAACCAGTGAAGAAGAGACTGAGGAAGGCAATACAGGAGATAACCTTCAAAAGGCACTTGCAACTGACCGGTTGAAGAATCTTGAGAGGGCTAAAGCACAGATAGAGAGGGAAATTTCGAAATTAGGTGTAGACCCCTCTAGAAGAGAGGAGACATTACTCCAAAAATTGGTAGAAGACATACCAAAAAAGAGAAAGGGGCGTTTGAAGAATGAGGGCGAGAGCTCAGGTTCAAAAAGGCGCTTTAAGACAGTTTCTTATGATGATGATGCGGATTTTGATGCAGCGTTGGATGCAGCCTCAACTGGGTTCATGGAGACAGTATGATTTATATTTACCTCTTTCATTCATCTGTAAATCGAGTTACTTTACTTGTGGTTGGTGAATCTTCAAATAAAATGTGAATTCTGGCATTTTTTTATATGTGTAAACTGTGGGAAAGATAGCCAAGTTATCCTTTGTTGCTGTTTCATTACTGAAGGAAAAGAGATACATGCATGGTATACCATGTTTTCAGGAAAGAAAAAAAAAGAAAAAAGCGAGAGAGAAAATAATTGACTGGCCACAAAACTTAAATAAAAGGCAACAATATCCAATTCAAGTTCTGAATGATTTATTTCAAATTAAATAGAAAGATCAGAAGGAAAGAAAAATAAAGGAAAGAAAAGAAAGCGAAATGCTGAACTGGTGAGCAATCAGGGTCTATGTAATTTAAACTTATATATTGCATTTGTATAGCACATTTTTCTATTTGGTTATGAAATTTTAAAGTGAGAAGAAAGGAATATGAAAATGAGTATTTTCAAACAGCAATTGTGCAATCATTATGCGCAAAACACAGTTTGTGTAGTTAGGTTCATAGACATTGTCTGTGAACCAAAACGATGGTTCGCATTCATTGAGTGCGAACATCCTGCTAATATGATTTAGGCATTGCCACGTGTGTTTCTCTCGCTTCCTATGAACCAAAAAGGTGGTTCGCATTCATTGAGTGCGAACATCCTACTAATATGATTTAGGCATTGCCACGTGTCTTTCTCTTATTTCCTCATTACCTGGACCAGGCAAATGCAAACAGAAAATATTAAAGACACGGTTTAATTTGTGATACTGCAAAATTATGTGTTAAATCATGCCCAGTCAATTTGTATGGTTTTTTAGAAAAATGAAATTCATCATCCTCTGTTGCATTTAATCATTTGTCCCTAATGCACACCTGCATTCTCTAATCTGTAGGAAAGGGAGGAGCTTGTTCGGAAGGGGCTCTTGACACCATTTCACAGCCTTAAGGGCTTTGAGAAGCGTGTACAGTCTACCCTGCCCCAATCTTCAAACTCGACTGATGGGACCCGTGAGTCTCAAATAGTTGACAGGGTCAGAAAATCACTATCTGAGATCAAGCAGGCCAGGCCTATGACAAAGCTGATGGATCCAGCTTCTTTACCAAGTCTGGAACCACCAACTGCTCCATTCCAAAGGTTGAGAAGGCCACTTGAACTACGTGCTTCAGATGGAGAGGAGAGTGGAACTAAGAAGAGGAGAGAGAATGGTAAACGGAAGAGACCTTTGCCTGCCAAGAAATGGAGGGAGAAACTAGCAGATGTTGTAGGTAATACAACTTCCATTGCGCAGTTGTTTACTTTTTTTGGAGTTCTGTATCTCTTAGTTGTTGAATAAAGTAGTATATTTGTATTTCATTTATTAAATAGTTACATTAATACCAAAAAAAGTAGTTATAGTCGTCCATTATGGCAGCATGCATTTTTTTTCTTGCCTCTTTGGTTCAGATTTATTGCTTTGGGTTTAATTTCAAACAGTCACCTAGTCAATGTATTGCAAGTTCTCCTTGGCATGGCCGAATTTGTTATTTGACATTTCCTTCAGTAAGTGTCCCAATTCTTATGTTGTCTAATTGTGGATTATCCATGATGAAATTTTTCATTATTTTATTTTTGCTAGATGAGGAAAATGAAGGGGAAGACGAAGAATCAGGACCGACTGTAAGCTCAGAGTCGGACATCTCACTTGAAGGTGGTCTGAAAATACCTTCTCGTATCTACAGTCAGCTATTTGAGTACCAGAAAGTTGGCGTGCAGTGGCTCTGGGAGTTGCACTGTCAGAATGCTGGTGGCATTATTGGGGATGAGATGGGTCTCGGTAAGACTGTCCAAGTCATATCTTTTCTTGCTTCTCTTCACAACAGCAATCTGTACAAACCTTCTATTGTGGTTTGTCCAGTTACCCTTCTTAAACAATGGGAGAGAGAGGTAAAGAACTGGTATCCAAAATTCAAAGTGGCAACCCTGCATGATTCAGCTCACAATTTCACCACCCGTTCGTCATCAGAGAGTGGGAGTGAGGAGTTGGAGGATGAGGACAAAAAAGCACGAGCAAAGGCCAGAAAGAGTATGAAATGGGATAAGGTTATTAGCCAGGTGATTAATTCTGACTCGGGGTTGTTGCTGACGACTTATGAGCAAGTCAGGATTCATTGTGACATATTGCTTGATATAGAATGGGGTTATGCAGTTTTGGACGAGGGTCACAGGATCAGAAACCCAAATGCCGAGATAACCCTGATTTGCAAGGGTTTCCATACCAAGCACCGGATTATCATGACAGGTGCACCGATTCAAAATAAATTGGCTGAGTTGTGGTCTCTGTTCGATTTTGTCTTTCCAGGAAAATTGGGGGTATATCCGGTTTTTGAGGCTGAATTTTCAGTTCCGATCACAACCGGTGGTTATGCAACTGCATCTCCATTACAGGTTGCAACAGCTTATCGGTGCGCAGTTGCACTAAGAGATATTATCATGCCATATCTACTGAGGCGCATGAAAGCTGATGTTAATGCGCAACTGCCCAATAAAACTGAACACGTTTTGTTTTGCAGTTTAACACAGGTACAGAGATCAGCCTACCGGGCTTTTCTGGCAAGCTCAGATGTTGAACAGATTTTCGAGGGGAGTAGAAAATCTTTGTATGGCATTGATATATTGCGAAAAATCTGCAACCACCCAGATTTGTTGGAGAGAGAATTTAGTGAGAACAATCCTGACTATGGCAACCCAGTAAGGAGTGGTAAGATGCAGGTACTTGATCAGGTGCTTAAGGTTTGGAAGGAGCAGGGACATAGGGTTTTGATATTTGCGCAAACCCAACAGATGCTAGATATTTTGGAGAGTTATATGAAGTCGAGGGAGTATGTTTATAGGAGGATGGATGGCTATACTCCTGTAAAACAGAGAACTGCGCTGATGGATGAATTCAATAACTCTGGTGAAGTTTTTGTGTTTATCCTGACTACAAGAGTTGGTGGGCTTGGGACAAATTTAACAGGTGGGAATCGGGTTATTATTTACGACCCAGATTGGAACCCTTCGACTGACATGCAGGTATGTATGGCTGAGCCTGCTTATGTAGGTAATTTCATGCTAAGACCCCAATTGTTAAAAATAAGGTAAAAGGATAGGAAGCTACATAAAGATGTGCCTTTCTTTGGTGTAATAGACTAATGTTTTTTCATGTTTGAAACTGATGCAAATTTATGGTTTTGGACATTACTTGGAGCTTGGATGTGTCAAAAACTTGGTCTTGTTTTGCATTGCTTTATAGTCCATGTATCAGATGTATGCACAAAACAATCTAAGTTTTGACACTGTTAGTGAACTTGGCTTATAGAATAGCCAAATAGGTAACTGGTCTTTGCACCTTGACATTTTGACAGATGTATTTACGTAAATCTGTTATTTCTGCATATATGTTTGAACAAAAAATAAATGGGAATAATTTCTGTTGTTTCAGGCAAGGGAGCGCGCTTGGCGAATCGGCCAGACACGAGATGTCACTGTGTACCGGTTTATAACTCGTGGAACTATAGAAGAGAAGGTCTATCAGCGCCAGATATATAAGAACTTCCTCACACACAAAGTGCTGAAAAACCCCTGCCAAAAGAGGTTCTTCAAGGCAAAGGACATGCGGGACCTCTTTACCCTCCAAGATGAGGGTGCAAATACAGAGACTTCGAATATCTTCTCACAACTCGCAGAAGACATTAATGTAAGGGCTGAAACTGACACAGGCACACAGAAAATTGACAAGGGGAAAGAGAAGGTTCAGGAAGAAGAGAGCGAAAGGGCTGACAATGACAGTGACATTCTGAAGAACCTTATGGATGCTCATGGGATTCATGTTAGTTTTTATTTTTTAATTTGTTTAAAAGTTGTTTTACCATATGGTGGCAGCTGTTGGATTTTCAGTTGAATTACTTGAGCCCATATTCAGACAAAATAAGGAAAAAAACAGAGAGAACTCCACAAAACATCCTTTATATTCACTGAGCACAGAGTTACAGTACTTGCAAGCCCTTCATTCATCATCATCAGATTTGGTGCTGTACTGGTGCTTTCGTTTCTTTCTTCTTCCTTGTTTTTTTTTGGAGAGAGAGGGAGGCAAGAAGGGGGCACCATAGTGTCCTTATTGGTTCTGTATGCATGTTTTAGTGCCTAACATCTCTTTCTCTTTCTCTATTTGTAGAGTGCCATTAACCATGATGCCATACTCAATGCGAGTGAGGATCAGAAGCTCCGCTTAGAAGAGAAGGCCTCGCAAATTGCACAGAGAGCAGCTGAGGCTCTACGTGATTCTCATCTACTACGCAGCCGTGAAAGCTTTGCTGTTCCCACCTGGACTGGCAATGCTGGCTCAGCTGGTGCTTCCACCTCTTCACACCGAAGGTTTGGGTCTACTATGAATCGCCATATTGTCTCGACCACGACAACCAGTTCAGCCTCCTTTTCTGTTGGTGCCGGGGTTGGGGCTGCTAATGGAAGGGCTCCATCATCAGCTGAGCTACTGAATAGGATCCGTGGGACCCATGCTAATGCTGCTTCTGATGCCATTGAGAGGGATTTGGAGGTGAGAAGGGGTGAAATTGGAAATGGAAGCAGGAACGTAGTGGGTCAGCCTGAAGTGCTCCTTAGGTTGATCTGTAACTTCTTGCAAGAGAGAGGGGGCAGCACTGATTCTGTGTCTATTATAGAACATTTTAAAAGTAGAGTTAGGTCTGAGGATCAGTTGCTGTTTAAGAGTCTGTTGAAGCAGGTTGCTGCTTTGGAGAAGAGGCCTAGTGGTTCTAGATGGGTTTTGAGACCTGAATATCAGCAATAGTATTGTGGGGATAGAATTGTTGCTATTGTTGCTGTACCATTTTCTTGTTTTTTCATTCTATCTGATCTGACATGAGTTCTCTGTTGGTGTTTTGTTAGTAACTAAAGTATAGAGGAAAGAATGAAAATCCTGTTTTGTATGAACCAGACTGTTTGCATGTATTCTGCCAATGAGAGGAACTTGTTTCTCTCATTGGCTGGATTCAGGCGTTCATATGAATTCTACCTAGAGTAGAATATAGTATAGTAATTTTTTCTAACTTCTTTTCTAGAAAGAGAGAGGAAAAATGAAGAGCTGGAGATTTTGATGTTAAGGTTTACTCTTTAGGATTTAGTGTTGGTTGGGTATTGTTCACCTTGCATTGATCAATATGTGATCAAACATCAAAGATAACCTTTGAAGTTCTTTTGAAATAGCTTATTTTGTGCATAGAATATAATTTTATGTAAATATGATGTTTTTATGTTAGTGTTTTTGTTTGATATTATTACTCCAATAGGTTAGAATTTGTACAGACTATTCTTCACTTGTATATACTTTATTTGGTTGTGTAGTTGTAGATTTCATAAATCCAATAATTTATTTTGGAGTAGTTCCTCTCTGAGGAATGATGTGTAGCTTGTGTTAAAATATCCGCATATCCTCTTAATCGGATCATGAGGAACTTCATGAAACAAAATAATCGGATTATGGTCCGCGTGTTTCATTTTTTGATTGCCAAATTGCAAATGCTAGAAATCTAAACCATGGTAGCAAAAATTATTTTATGGTGTACATACGAGATTAAGAATTAACAGCACAAGGCATTGTCAGTTTTTGTAATATGTTTTGAATATCATTTTATACTATATATTAAATAATAATAAGAATAATAATAATAGCAGATTAGTTCTGCTATGATCAAAATTAATTGATTGCATTAAGAAAAATCAATTAATTACAATCATTGATAACTATATTATCGAATCTCAAGTTTTTGCATAAAGAAATAACTTAAAAGGAAAATCTGAAGGTTAAAATCAAAGAGAATAGTATTGAGTGATTAGGTTGAGTACACGTTGGACCTTTCTCTGTAGTTCCTCATGCTTATATAGTCAATAGGCTAGTCAATACATATTTGAATCATGAGCCAACTAAAGCTAAGGTTCAAATGTAGAATTGAACTGTATCATCAGCCCTCGAACTTTTGTCACTAGTATAGATGCAGAAGTTAAATGTCTTCAAGTGAGCCAATGAGGAAACCTTTGAGTGAGTTCTTAGGCAAGCCTCCGAACGACCCCTCGAGCAAGTGCCAATTTTTTTTGCCTCGTTAAAAATCTTATTAAGAAAACTCCGTGAAAAAAAAAACTTAGTGAAGGAAAAAAGAATGCAACTATGTGATACTTCTCAGGCGAGCCCTTGATCGAATTCTCAGTCAAGCTTCTGAATGCGAGCCCTCGAGCGAGTCTTCAAGTGAGTATCCGAGCAAGCTTTCAAACCACATCTCAAGAGAATGCCAAGATGCCACCAAAGACATGAAAATACAATGAAGCACAAAAACATATTTAAAGTAGAAAGTTTCTTTCACAATCAAGACTTGGGTGCGGTATAATGTACATTTACATGATCAATTGACTTTCTCAATGTGCAAAAGACTAAAATAAGATTAGAACTTTCCTTGACTATCGTAATATACCATACGATGTTGTTGAAGTAATCTCTTGACACCATGTCGAGTCAAACTGAAAGCCAAAATGTGCCAACTTGAAAACCGAGTTATGCTGAATTGAGTTTTACCATGACGAGTTGTGTTGTTTCGAGTCGGGGTGTGTTGACCTTTGCAATAAGCAAGCATCGAGATGTCGGGTCGTGTCGAGACGAGTCTTACCATGCAAAATTGAGCTGAGTTGTGTCGTGACAATCCTGCAAAAAAGATTACTGATGAACCTAGAGGGGAGGTGAATAAGTTCCAATTAAATTTCTAGATTTATATATATATATATATATTGTGCACAATTCAATTTCAAATGACAATACAATTTCAACAAGTCAAGCAAATTAAATACAACAATTTTCTCAACTAATTTAAATTAAAGAAATTAAAATAGATGAGTTTAAGAAAGATCAAACAAATTGAAGAACGTGACACCGATATGTTAACTGAGTTCGACTATTGACGAGCCTACTCTCCGGGACTCCCGATCCCCCGACTTGATAATGAGATCGAGCCGTATGCACTAACACCAAAATATTCTTTACAATGGCCGAGATCTAACTCTTTACACACTTAGCATAGAGACTAGATCCGTTGAAGATGCACAAAAGCAAGAGAAGGAGAATAGCTACAAGATCTCAATTACACAAATGATATGGCTAATTTAGAGTATTTGAGCTTGAGTTTTTGATTTAATCAAGAGCTTGGTTTTTGTGCAAAATGGTGGCTGCTGTAGGGTTTGAAAAATAGGGCAAGACCAATTAGAAAGAAGAAGAGAATTCCTTAAATACTGCAGCAGAAAAATCTTTCCAAATAGGAGATTCGTCCTGAATCGTTATAACGGTTGATAGCCGTTATAACCGTTAGACTTGAGTGCATAAATTTTGGTCACAAATGTCTAACCGTTATAATGGTTGACAGCCGTTATATAACAGTTTGATATGAAAAAATCGCAGCAAATTCAGCACATTTCTATGTTGATAACCGTCATAACGGTTATAAACCGTTACATAACGGTTTAGCTGTTCGCCTAATCACCAGTTCTTGAAACGGCCATAACTTTTGATCCGTAGCTCCGATTGAGGTCATTTTCGAAGCGTTGGAAATGTCGCGATATGCTCTACACTTATTCTCAATACATCACTTGAAATTTCTAACATTTTCTTTCTTCAATTTTGCATTCAAGTCCCTACGCAAATGCCAATAGCTTGTTCTTCATGCTTGAGCTCTTCTTTCACATTTCATTCTCCACTTTCCTTTGATTTTCGTATATTTTTTCTATAAAACTCTTAAACAAAGAAATAGTGGTAAAATATAAATTATTTTGCAAATCGACAAATACAAAGAAATTGTTAGTTACAACAATCTCCCTCTTTTATCGATTTGCAAAACCATAATATAAGTTCAATTTATTTACTTTCTCCCCTTTTTTGGAAATCGAGAAAAAGATTTTGCATTTAACATGAATGTGAGCTCCTCCTCGTTATATGCACAATTTTATCACAAGCTCCCCCTCAAGTTATGCATCATCTTATATTATTTAGACAAATTCAATTTTCTAGCCCTAAATATACAAATTTCTTAAAAACTTTGCAGAAGCGTATTTTGGAATTAGAGCTTATAAGTATATGAGTTTGTTTGAGTTTTATAAATGCTCAATTCAATCAATTTACTCTCCCTAAATATATGACAATTGATATCGGAGGTAGCAACCTACAAATCTCCTAAATTTGACATTTAGACATCCAATCAACTTTTGATTGATTGCTTACCTTTCGAAGAATGTATTCTAGTGAAATATGATCATATAGATAACAATAATTACACATGAAACTAATGGGAGACTTTTCATTTTTCTTAACTAATTTCACGCATGTACTAACTCTGATTTTGTATTTAAGTTGAAAACTAATATCATGCATGCATTTAGTGACTAGTCAGGCAGTGCCCCCATATGGCCAATGCCCCACTCTCTGTACCGTTCAATCTGTTCTGCCACAATTGCTCACTATAACTTCCCTTACCTTGTTGGGGATATTTATGTTGGGATCAGTGGCGGAATCATAAAAAATTTGAGAGGGTGCCTCACTAAATTTTGCCAGCCTGCTGACAGTGTCGAGTGCTTAGAAATAAAAAAATTTAGAGTTGCTAAAATAATTTTATTAAGAACTCTATTGACATTTTTCTCAGCCAAACAGATGTCTTGGCCCAGGTGGGTCCCAAGGGTGGTTCCGCCCCTGGTTGGGATTACATGCCAAATGTGACAATATTGGCTCAACATCAGTTAAACTAGACATAATTAACAAGATAATTAAGAGAAACTTTTTTTTTTGGTAAACTGCCGGTAGGTTAAGAGAAAAGTTTGTTACCTCCAACAGGAAGCAGCATTTGAAAGAATAAATCACTAAATAACTAATCAAGGTACTATGGGAAAATTCAACAAAGCCAGTTGAAATTAGAAAAGTACCTGTAACAGGCCTAACTGTATGATATTGCTTTACTAAACCCGAAGTCCACTTTTTGAATACAGTTGGATAAATTAAAATTGGATAAGTGGACTTGTTTTACTGTTTTATGTACCTTTTATAATTGATGTTAATGTGGAGTTACCTAATGATCAAACTTTGAGTATATATATGTCTGTGTGTTTGTGTGTTATTTTTTTTCCAGTCTGTATTTTGTTTTATTTATTATAAAGAAACAATTTTGATGCTTAATTGGGCACACTGCATGTACCTTAGTTTTAGCTTACTGAAAAAATGGTAAAATTTGTGCTGTCTATGTTTCCTGAAACTGATTGTTACAACAAATTAGGGTGACCAGTATCAGTAAAGATACACAGGGTTTAATTTTGCTCGAGCATCTCAGTAATTGCCCACATTGATTATGCAAATACATTATGGTTCATTGTCTGAAAACACACCTACCCAAAATCTGTGCTGTACTTATATATTGTTGAACTAATTATCCAGCAAGTAAAGCTTAAGGATCAAATAGACTATGATTTACTGTTTGTTAAGGAAGCCTAATCAAGAAATGTCAGTAGATACAAACACCAGACAGTTGTCGCCTCTCTTCGATCGTACTAATTAGTTAAAATTGATTTTGGCTTTTGTTGTTACTTGTTACAGCATGTAGGAGGAGCTTGAAGCAATCCATGTTCGACAGATCACAGGTGAGCCCCTCTGAGTCCTGGGTTCCTTTAGTTTCCAGGTCAGCACAGTGTTCGAATAAAATTGTCAGTTCTTTTGTTTGTATATTTGTGTTAGAATATTTATCATCAGAATATAAGAACCACAGATCAATGCTGGAGCAAGGAACCCAAATCCAACAAAACACTTGAAAAGTTAGTCAGCAAACACAAAATACTGAAACTAACTTATCAGAAATACAGTCTCCTACCTAGTTTGTTTCTTGCCAACCTCAACATGGTCTTCTACTACCAGTCCTGAATAGTGTTCAAAATTATATAGTCATGAAATCATGCTATTGGGAAAGCAATACGTTAATTATATTTATATGGGATGGATGTTGGTAAAATGTTACACAGTTTTGATCCCAGCTCCCCATTTTGCTCTCAGACATATACCTTGCAACGTGCACAGCATAGTCTGAATGGCACCTAAGCCGTCATGTCGCTCTTGTACCCATTTATTCTTCTATTCTTTCAGTGGTAATGGTCTAATCTAATCTAAATATCTAATTACTTCTTAACTTGGTCTAGTCTAATCTAATTAGTTGTCAACCTCTTCCTCTTTCATTTTTTTTTTTGGGAAAAGATCTAGGGGGAGCTTGAGATCTAGAAGTTCCTCATTTAGGAAAACTAGTTTTGCTAGGGAATATTTCTCTAAAGACATAAATTTCATGTATTTTTATTTTCCAAGATGTTGCAATTGTAATGCGTTCCTCAACAACTTAACAAACACACGGTAATTCAAAGACCATATTTCCCTAGGAAGAAAAAAAAGATAACCTTCTACTGAATCTCCGGTTCACATGCATATCACCAAATTTAATTAAAAAAAAAAAGAAAACAGTTACATTCAATTATTTATTTTCAATAACGCCATGGTATAATTAAACGCATAACACACCATTTATTTGCAATCTCCCCTCATAGTTGTTGAAAATTTCATGAACACCACTAAAGTAGTATTTGCTTGGAGCAGACCTGTTGTGTTTTCTCTTCAAAGCTTGCAAATCAGAATTACTCTCCAATTCTTCAGATAAAGTACAGATACCACAATCATTTGCACTATACATTATTGCTCTAAAGAATAGAAGGAGAGATGCCATTGCTAAACTCAAAATCTCATATCATGCTAATTGGAAGCAAGTACATATAATATTTATACTAAAAAGGCCTCATTTCACTGATTTAATATTAGTTTTTATTCCTTTCTGGTGTGGTTGATTGGGTGTGGGAAATGATTTCATTCTTGCAAGAAAATTTTCTGGTAGAGGTTAGGGATAATACTGGAAGAAATCAGTTTAATTGATATTGGTAGTGCTACAAAAATTGTCACCTGATTACCATTTTTGGTGAACTATATATTTAATGTAGTTGGTATAATGATTAATGATTGTAAATTAGTGGTGCAAAAAATTTCAGAAATATCTTAAACAGGTCAATGGTAGTTGATCTACTCTGACTTTTTGAGTGTTAGATCTTAGATGTGTGTTTTCTTTGTCTTTGAAATGCTGATGAGTTTCTAACTATTATCACTATTTACTTTTGTCATTTATTTCATTTTTAGTGTTAATATATATACTAGAGATAAATAATTTCATTTATCTGAAAATTTTCGCATATATATATATAGCTTTTCAACACTGAACACCAACAGCTTAAAGGCTAATATTTTCACATGTACAAATTATACATTTACAACTATCAACGTACATGCATCTCAATCTGCTCATGCAATATAACTATTTGTTATGCCAATATAATTACCTTGATAGTTAGTTGTAAAAACAATAAAAAGAAAAAAGAAAAAAAATCAGGTTAGAAATGATAAAACAACAACTATCCTTCTGAAAAGGAATAGACAAAAGTGGAGGAGCTTGACAAAACAAAAAGGACAAAAGAACAAAAATTAATGAAAGAACCAATATCAATACTTTGTCCTAATAAAATTAAATTAAAAATCAGTTATTTTCTAATCTGAATAATTTGTAAAAATATATAGTAATGCATTAAGATATGAACACATTCTAAAAAGGTACAATTAATTGACTATCAAATTGACATTTATATAAGTGGAATCAGCGGCGGATGCAGGATTTGAGTCAGGATAGGACACGATTATATACAAAAATATAAAATAATAAATTTTATAAAAATATTGAAAATAAAAATAGTATAAAAAGCAAATGTAGAGAAAATATAATAACACCTAGAAAATAAGATTAAGTCGTCGACGATAAATTGAACCAAGAACTAAATGATTAACAAAATTGTCAGTTGTATCATATCATCCACGTACATGCTGACAGAAATAGTATATGTAGATACTTCATAAAAACACAAAGATTTCCAAGTTTGGACCCATTTGAATGCTTGTATCAGTGGTGGAGTTTCACTTTCTTAATTTTCATTAAAAAGTTTAAAAACTAAAAAAGCAGACTACAGAAATAAATTAAAATATATCTATTATTGTCCAGCTTCAGATACCTTTTCCTCTACTAATAAAACATAAGTTAAATGGAAGAGTCATCGAAAACAAAACTAAAAAGGTAAAAAGTACCTTGTGTGTATAACAGTGTGAAAGGTACTTGTTCAGAATCAAATCAATCTTGTCCCTCTTAGCTAGCCATTGCCCAACGACAAATAATCCTGTTCGACATTGTACTTCATGAATACCATAAAAAGTACTAATCCTAATCCCTCTAATATTCATTTATTTGCTGTCTCAATGTTAACAGCAAGTTCAGATTTTAAATCTGCAGTAAATGAATCTCTTTGCTCTTTGGGTTGTGTAAAACCTTGACTGCCATACTCTAATACCAGCCTACCCTATTAACCCTGACTACCATACTCGTTAAATCAGATAGCAATTAAATTTCCAGCAAATGCCCAAATGGGACAACAACTAATTTTCCAGCAATTCAGCATTCAGCAACTAATTTTACAGCAAATTCAGCATTCAGCAACTAATTTTCAGCAAATCCAGCGATTCAGCAACTAGTTTCGACGGCTGGGCGAATGGCGGCTGGGGCGATTTCTCTAGGGTTCGCCGTTCGCGAGTCTGGCAGGAATTCAGATTTTCTTGCTGAGCGTGAGAGCGTCGATTCGAGAATTTTATAGGCGGATCTGTTACCGTAGCGCCCGTTAAGGCGTTAACTCAACCCATCAGCTCATTTGGGTCGAAAAAATTTCATCTGCAGTTTGTTCTGGATTCAGGATCAGGCCCAAATTAGATTTAGGATCAGGCATAATCAGAAAACAATACAGAGCTACTGAAAATGTCAAAATTCAGAATCAGACACTTGTCTGACCCTGATATAATGTAGATCCGCCCCGTGGAATGTTGTGTGCATGACAGTAATCCTATTAAACGAGACATTCAAAAAAAAAAATCTATTAAACGAGGCACGACTACCATTCTCCTGAAAAAGAGTGCACAGTCGTCAGTCGATCATGATTTTTAGTATATTTTTGTCTTGGATTGTGAAAGATATAAATATGTATGACTAAACTTATGAACACCATACGAAAGAAGATATAAAAGAACAGAGTAAATATAATGTTCTTAATCGTTTCTTTTATGTTTTTTACTAGAAGACAAAAACAATTAATATTCTGCTTTATTCGCTTCACTGTATGTTTAGATTTAAAATTTTTATATTTAAATTCACAACAAAACAGTTGCAAAATTTTTAACATAAAGATTTGCAGTATAATCGTTGCAAGTCTTTATATTATAACAATAAAATTTATATATTGTTATGTGCAAGTTTTTATATTTAAATTTACTAAAAAAATACTGCAAAATTTTCTAATATTAAGAATTGCAGCAAAAAAAATCAAAACTTGCAATAATATAAAGACTTCAATCATAAATATAAAGACATGTAGAAAAACAAACAGAGCAAATAAAGCAAACAAAGCAGACAAAACAGAGCAAAACTGGAGTGGATGCAAAAATTGCAAGTCTTTATATTAGAATTATAAAGTCTATATATTGTTGCATGCAAGTCTTTATATTTAAATTTGCTGAAAAATAACTGTAAAATTTCTACTATAAGACTTGAAAGCGACATGACGGACATAAAAATTTCGTTACAAATTTTAAATATAAAGATTTGAGATCTAAATATAAAGACATGTAGAAAAACGAATAAAGCGGAAAGAGCGGACAAAGCAAAACATTAATTACTTTTGTTCTCTAACAGAAAGTGCAAGAGGAACACGATTAAGTAGCTGTTAGCATCACCTAGGGTTCTCAAAACGGGGCGGGTCGGGTACCCGTGGATCCGACCCGTCCAGATCCACGGATCCACGGGTACGGCGGATCCACGGGTACGGCGGGGCGGGTTTGCACAGGTCCGAACCCAAAACATCCAACCCGACCCGTGATAAACCCGAGCAGGTCCAGACGGGTCGGGTCGGATCCGTCCAACTTTTCGATTTTTTTGAATTTTTTTTAATTTAAAACTGCACATTATTTTAATATATATATATATATATTCGAATTTTCCTGATTTTTTTTTGAATTTTTTTGAATTTGTTTGAATTTTTGCACGGTTCCACGGATCAGGCACGGGCGGATCTAGGCACGGATCCAGACGGGTTTGAGGAATTTGAAGCCAATCCGACCCGTGCTAGATCCGTGGATCCGGAATCCACGGATCCGGACGGATCTAGGCACGAATACGAATCGGACACGGGCGAGTCCACGAGCGGGGCGGGCTACCCGCCCGGATTTTTTGAGAACCCTAGCATCACCCAAAAACATAGGATAACCATTATAGCACACCTATCAGATTCAAATAACTACAACACTGGAGTGTGATCCAAATGAGAGTGCGTTGTCTGTCTTGATTTTTACCATTTTTATTTCATCTTTGGCATTAATTAAAAAAAGCATAAATACCTATGACTAAAGGTGAGAAAAATATAAACAGCTATGATGACAACTATAAACACATGTCAGATTGACATCACGTAACTGTTGTCCTGTGCAGCTGTGCTGATGCATTCATTATCTGTCGTGATTTTCGTAGCTACTAACTTATGCAGAAGCTTCTTTTCGTACGTAGTCTTCATTGCAGCTTCCATTGTAGAGTATGTAGGTCAAGATGAGTCAATATTCTTTTTCTTTATTTCTTTGTGCTCGGTCACGTGTTTAATAGTCTTTTTTATTTATTTATACATTAAGAACACATGTACATAAATGAATAAAGAAGAAGTGAATCCGTCAATGTTTAATCAATAATTCTCCAATTGTTTTCATAGTCATAGATCATTAAACGCATGCTGTATTTCTGGGACCAATTAACACGATTACAAATAAAAAAATTTATAGCGGACTTGAGGGGAGTATTAAAGATGGTCTGTTAAAGGTTAAAGTGTCAACTATTAAAGATGATCTTTAATAGCATATTTTAGCAAAGATCCGCTATAAAAGATGATTTTTAACAGCTGACTTGATTAAAAGTCTCTTATATAGTTTTCTATAAAAGATCACTTTTAATAACGAATTTTTATTAAAGTCCGTCATAAAAGGTTTTGAAAAAAATACGATTGCTACGTCACTGATTTGATAGAAATTTATTGCGAAATAGACTGATTGAATATGCATTTTTGTAGAAATATCCATTCGATCATTTGTAATATGTCTTTCGAAAGCACTTATTATTATTTTTTTGCAAATGTGTTTTTCTCTAATAAATAAACGAGTTGTGAAAAAAAAATTACAGTAATACTCAAAACTCATATATATTTTTACAGTAATACTTAAACATAATAATATTTGAAAGATGAAAATAAAATGAGGGAAGATTTTTGTGAAAGAAAATCGAATGAGAGAAGATTTTTGCGGGAGAATGAAGAATGAGAGAAGATTTCTATTAAGGAAGAATGATGAAGAGTTGGTGTTTATATAGAGAACAAAAAATTTGGAAGAAAAAAGGTGTCTTGATCCGTAATAGCGTTGGATTGACAAAAATTGACGGCTGGATGTGTGCTGAATGGTGATCCGTGAGAGCAGACATTTTATAGCAGACTGTAGGAGTCGTCCGTTATAAAAGCCTTTAATAGTGAACCCCTACACCGTCTCCTATTATATCACATTTTATAGCGGCCCTGAAAGGATTCGCTATAAAAGACCTTTAATAGCGAATCATGGTTCACATCCGCTATTAAAACTCGTCTTTTATAGTTGTACATTTTCCAAATCGCTATAAAAGTCTTTAATAACGGACCTCCTTCTGATCCGTTATAAAATGGAAGCTATTAAATGTTATTTTTGTAGTAGTGTAATTGGTGTAGTCCTTCAATAGAAAAAATATTTATGCTGAGGTATTATATGTTTCTTTCAAAATAAATTTAAATTTTCCTTATTCATAAGAATTACTTTTAGTTTATGGTCAAGACAAAAACTATCTTGTTAGAAATGCCGGTTCAAATTCAATAAAAATAAAAATGCTACAAAAAATTTAATTAATTTTTGGATACTCAAGCACAAAAATGTCTATTACTAAAGAATAATATTTATTCATTTTATCTCCTCAAACATAAAATATAAAATGGCATTAAATAGAAAAACGGTCCAATGAGTTTTAGAGGCAACTCAATCTCAATAGAGCACACGAATTATCCAAAATCCCATCATATGCATTTAATTAAAGAATGCTTTTTGGTCGTTCAAGAAAATAAAAAAGGTATTGTGTGTGAGTAATTCCTTCTTATGACAATAAAATCGTCCTAAAAAAGAATGAATCAGAATCAGATATATTCATGAATGCACCATTTGATTGAGAACTCATGATTTAAATTATTAAATCATTAAATAACACTATTTTTCTTTATAATTTAATTGTTTCAGTTTAAGAAGAAATCATATGCAATTAATTGATCAAATGATTTAAATTATGTATGCACAATTAAATTGTTCACTTATGAATGTACCTAAATAGTTCACAATTAAAAAAAATACATATGTTGATTTGATTTCTAATACGGTTACAGTTGGATAATTTATCCAATAAATATAATTTTTTTTTTGACAATATAAGAATACTAAAGAAATTTTTTTTTCTCATGAGGCGTAAATTATAGGAGGGTGCTATTTTGAGTGTTTCATATTTTATAATTTTGAGAGCATATACCACGTTTCTTCTAATTTGGGCAAAATCATGCGCAATTAATTAAACTTAATTAATAATACATGATTATAAAACATACTTATATGGCAACATTACCATTTCATATCTGAATTCCATCTAATATTTTGTCCTTGCAAGCAAGAAAAAAATATAAAAAATAATGTGATTTTTTAGTATCCTATATTTTCACAAAAACACATACGACATAAAACACATCCAAAAGGACCAACTAAAAATTGTGCTTCCGATTGACAAATTAAAGTCCAAATGTTAAATCATTCACGTAACTTGATAAAAATTTAGTGTTTATATATAATATTTTTATTTGATGCTAATTTACTCTTTTGTGTACATAAAAGTTGACTCGTGATTCTTTTTTCGACATAATAATGATAATAATGAAAAGAAAGAGAAAGAAATTTTGATGACAAAATTCACATCATTCATCACAGCAAGAATATTAGATTTCAACTTTTAGAATTAACAGGTAAATGAACTTCAAAAATTAACTTTTCAACTATATCTGAACTTCTCAAATTAGCATGTACGATTATTTTTATAAGGTATGTAATAGAAATTTATTCAAAGTTTCATGTTTTGTGGTGCACTGTCTGTACTTGTACGACCTTAATTGAGAGCAGTATTTAATTAAAACATATATAAAAGCGAGAAAATCTGATGTTCTGTGAAAATTAGAATATAGAATATAGATTATAGAATTGAGATGCGAAGCTAATGTTGACTATTAGTCTACTACGTATATTTCTTGAAAATATATAGTCTACTGCTCGTGTTTTGTCTTTGAAATACTTCAAAACACATTCTTCTATAGTCAACGCGTGATCAAAACGTGAGACCCGCGCATCAATACCAACGGGAGAGATGAGAGGGCAGAATACGGAACACTATATCAGCGTTCATATTTCTTTGGGGCCACCTTGCACCACCAACCCACTATGTATGCCATATCCGCGTCGAGTGTTTAAATATATTTCCTTGTTTTTGTTTTAATCTGAACTTCGCATAATACACGTTTTCCATTGAAACTTCCTTTCAATTGCCTCTACTACTACTCTTCCATTGCCACACATATATATAATCAAACACAGAGAAGATCTTGATAAGAACTAAATTATTATCATTAGCACTTCCCCCGATCAGAAACTAAGATCTTACTACCAGACATGAGCAATCAAGAAGGGATTACTGGTGCACTGGAGGCTTGCAAGATGTGGCGCGATAGGTGATTTACTATGCATATTAAATGTAGTTGATATCAAGTATACGGAACTATTTTCATTCCGTTAAGAGACATTTCGTAATAGAGGCTGAGGGCTTCGGGTACCCCTATATGTCCAAATAACTAGTATACGAAACTATGCTTGTCAACATGCTTGTACCGATCAGCATATTTTTATTTTGTAATAAGTTTCTTCGTTGGCATTTGGTTCAGGCTTAAACATTAGATTTCCAAGACAGCTTGGTATGTTCTAGGTTCTGCACAATTTATCCCTTAATCCTTGATCTCCAGAAATTGCATCCTGCCATACCAGATATATGTAGATAGTTATGATATCATATTCCTCTTTCGCAATAATAAGCTGAGATTCTATTATATCAATTGATCTAATTAAACCAGGGGAAACCAGGCGTATATAGATGGCCGCCTACAAGAGGCCGACGACTGCTATACGCGAGGGATAGATTCTGTTCCTTGTGAGGAACATTCTGGAATATGCAACTGCGAGCTGAGGTTCTGTTTCAGCAACCGTGCGGCCACACGCAAGTTGCTTGGGAAAATGAGAGAAGCATATGATGATGGCATTCAAGCCTTGGAAATCAATCTTGGGTATATGAAAAATCGTCGTGTTATAGCTGCGGAATAAGTGCTTACGACTTTAACCTTTTTATTGTTTTAGGTCAGGTTGGGGCCTTGAAAATGGACATAACTTCTCCGGTGCTTAATTGTCTAGCTAGTACAGATCTGCATCTTTGATTTTTAAATAAAGCAAAATTCTCTTCAAAAAGATATTCCCTTGTAGAACCCTATTATTCCTTTTGGTGTTAATTACATATATGTGTGTGACGAGAGAGTATTAAGTATTATACTTTCAGTTGTCAGCTTGCTTTGGAGGAAGCTGATAAGGCAAGCAGGTACTACAGTGCTCAATCTGATCGAAATGATTCAAAGACCTTGGCTGAACCTAAAGGTCTTGGTAGAACCGAGGTAACAATACGATGATCTTTTTTTTCTCAATCTTCTTTTTTTTTCTTCTTTTCTTTTTGTAATTTGGTTGTGGCCTATTGTTTCCATTGTCAAATGGTTGCAATTTGAAAAACCTTATTGGTAGTTTGGTACCTTAATTAGCAATATTAATCTTGTTCATTGCATAATTTTTGCATTAAGAAGTGTTTATGCCTGACAGAATGGAGTACAAAATCCCAGCATAGAATTGCCAAACCTTTTGTCCAAAGAGCTCCATTATGCTAATGGCGGTTGCACTATGAACTTTCCGCTCATAGATGCCTTTGTGCCCCCGACGAGGTGGAATAATGGAGTGAAGGTGGTTCCCTCCAATGATGCCGTTGTGAAGGTGTTCTGCACCCACACCGAGCCAAATTTCTCTCTTCCATGGCAAATGAAGAGACAGTACAGCTCGACTAGCAGTGGTTTTGTAATCAGCGGGAGGAGGGTTTTGACTAATGCACATTCAGTCCAGCATTATACTCAGGTTAAGCTCAAGAAGCGCAGCTCTGATACCAAGTATATTGCCACTGTCCTAGCCATTGGGAATGAGTGTGATATTGGTAAGAGAGATGTACTCATCAACAAAAATTAATATTTTATTTTTCATCTCAAGTTCTGTAGTCTCTGAGCTATATTGCATATCATAATGTTAGTATGAACTACGAAGCATGTTTTTTCTTTCAATGGTTACAAACTGATGAATAAGAACATAAACTAGAGGTGGTAGTCGGACTGGTCAGGTTAGGTTCGGGACAATTTGACTTTCAATGTTTGTCAATTCTCGGATCTTCAAAGATAGGATCAGATTTCAATAGTACTTCTTTAGACCATTTTGGATTTTTTTATGTTTCTTGGATTAGGTCAATTTCCATGGTTGCTATATTAGTTACGGTATTAATATCTCTTGTTGCTAGTGTGAAAATTCTGAAATTTATTAAACAGGAAAAAGTGGTTAGCCATCATTAGGATTAAAACCTTATAAAAATCTTCACTTAATTATATATGCATATGATTAGTTCATAACTCTCATAAAATAGAAACTAATAGTGTTGGACGTAAACTGTCAAGGAATAAACTAATAATAAAAAAAATTAATTCAGCATGATTCTCGTGTCCTAGATCACCCTACAAAATGTTTAACGTATAGGAGTATACCTAATTGAGAACAATAAGTTTGTTTTATCTTTCAACCACTCATTGTCACCTTTCTGTAAATATTTGAAATACACATAAAATTTGCTGTTGTAATTAGGTCACCATGGGTGTCTTAAATTTATTCTTTTAATCATTCAGACTACTAGATGCAAAACGTCTTAGATTTACTCTTTTATCGACAATAGCAGCTCCATATGCTTAAATTAATGTTTTCTTTTTTCAATAGCCATGTTAACAGTAAATGATGATGAATTTTGGGAAGACATTGAACCAGTGGAGTTTGGATCATTGCCGGCTCAACAAGATGCCGTTACAGTTGTTGGTTACCCGGTCGGTGGGGATACTGTTTCAGTGACAAGTGGGGTTGTTTCTAGGATTGAAATTTTCTCTTATCTCCATGGCTCCGCTGAGCTTCTTGGCTTACAGGTCTCTCTACCTTTGACCTTTTGCATGATCTTTCACCTTTGCAAATGGAACTCGATATCTTTTTTTTCTACTAAAATTATTAAAGCTGAAGGAAATCAAACATTTTGTGAAGTTGGAGAAATTGATGATAATTTGTGATCTCTTGCTTGGCATACCTTGGTTTGTTAGATGTTAGCTGCAAAAAGCTCAATAAATCTTCTGTTGGAAACAGTCATGCTGAAATTCATCTCTGCCAATAAACGAATTGATGTTAAATATTTAGCAAGAACAAAATTTTATACTAGCGAAACAGTTATTGTTGAAAATCTTGGTGATCAAAATTTAATCCAGATCTTTTATCTTTTCACTTTTAAATGGTGTGACAGGTAGATGCAGCAATAAATGCTGGAAATTCTGGGGGTCCTGTTTTCAACAACAAGGGGCAGTGTGTTGGGATAGCATTTCAAAAGGGTGAAGATGTTGACAATATAGGATATGTCATCCCTACTCCCGTTATTATGCATTTCATTACTGATTATGAGAAATTTGGACAATATACAGGTAATGGTCAGAAAAATATATATTTTACAGTTCTCTCACATTACACTGGTACTAATTAGAAGAATATATACAGAAAAACAGAAAAAAAATGATATGAGAATAATTTATTGTAATTTGAAAGCTTGATTAGCCAGACTTTACCAGTGTTGAAAAGATTCTACAACAAGTATATTGTACACTGTTTTGTTTAATCCATTATTTTTCTCTTAATTTGTTGCTCCTAGGATTTCCAATTCTAGGCGTTGCATGGCAAGATATGGAAAACTCTGATCTGCGAAAGGCTATGGGGATGAAGTCATATCAGAAAGGGATACGTGTCGGGCGAGTGGAACCCACTGCTTCAGAATCTAGTTGTCTCAAACCATCCGATATTATCCTCAGCTTCGATGGTGTTGATATTGCTAATGACGGGACAGGTACATTTTTATTTACAGAAACCTATTATACTTAATTAAAAACCTATCCTTTCTTTTGTAACAAGAGCAATATTTCCTATATTGGACTACAATGAATAAAACTTAGAGATGCTTTTACATTATTGACACCCATTAAAAGCAAGGTAAGTCTGGGAAAACCTGACTAAGTAGTGCTCGATTTAGTTCTTTTAACTAAATGAAATTACTTTTTAACTTTTCAAACAGACTTTCTCAATCAACATCAATCAACTGGTCTTACATTAATTTGGGCTTACAGAAAAATTAACACTGATATGAGCAAGGGATCAGAGAGCCCTCATTAGCTCCTCAACCTATCTTGTTATTTTAACAAATCATCCAAAATATAAATAAAATAGCTTATCTTAAACCCAGTCCTATATATGTTGTCACTAACATGTATGTCTGAGATACTGATATCAAAAAAATAAAATAAAATATGATTTATCTACCTCGTTTAAGAAGGATGACAGTATGTTTATATAAAAAGAAAAAGGGTCATAAACCTAATTGAGATGTGTAACTAATTTTTTTCCCTCCCTTTCAGTTCCATTTATGAACGGGGAAAGAATAGGATTTGGCTACCTTGTTTCTCAGAAATATACTGGTGAGAAGGCTGTTATCAAGGTTCTTCGTGACTCCGAAGTTCTCGAATTCACTGTAAATCTAGCCATTCACAAAAGACTAATCCCCACCCACATAAATGGAAGGCCTCCATCTTATTACATTGTTGCTGGCTTTGTGTTCACATACGTCACTATCCCGTATCTGGATGAGGTACTTTTAAGTTTTACCGATCATTGTAGATCTCTTTTCCTCGTACAAGTCTGCAATGCTGATTTTTTAATCAATTGTATGAGGACCCTTTGTCTCAACACTTTATTGGATATACATTGTTTTAAAAATTGATTCTTGAACACATGATTGATTTTGAATATTTAAATATACAAGTTAATTTGGGCAACAAAATTTCCTAATTTTCTTGCACTAGTGGAGTTATTTCAAGAAACCTTTCAATTGAATATGAATGTATATTTTCCACATTCTGATATGTTGTAATTTCCAGCCATTTAGTATGATTTCAACATTTCTTACCACAATCATTTCTAGTGGAAACTACAGGACGGCCACAATGATATGGACTTTTAAGGACAAAATTCGATTGCATCACGCCATCTGATGCTTCGAGATTACAAACAGAAGCCTCAATGAAGTTTAATTAGTAAAATTTGTCAATTCTCCTGAATTAAAATCTGAATAATGATTTTTTTGCTCTTAAATACAGTTGATAGATACACCAGTTAAATTGTTGGACAAGCAGCTTTATGCTATGGCACAATTTGAAGACGAGCAACTTGTAGTAGTCTCTCAGGTTCGAACTCTTGTTCTAGAATTAAGAGAAGAAAAATATTGTGTAATCTATTTCATTTATATTGAGTTATTTTTAACTCTTCCCTCTTTTGCTTTCAAATCAGGTGCTTGCAGCTGACATTAACATCGGTTATGAACATCTTGAAAACATTCAGGTGATTTAATTAATTTCTTGGACTAAAGTACAATTGTGCCTCTTCTTGTAACTAGTGTTGGCTTCTGACGTAATATTTTGTATGTAGGTGATTTCATTCAACAGCAAGCCCGTGAAGAATCTGAAATGCTTGATGAAAATGGTGGAAGAATGCAATGAGGAATTTCTTAAGTTTGATTTGGAGTACCAGAAGGTAAATACCC
>CAXKVX010002208.1:0-23130 GCA_964058865.1 Eleocharis quinqueflora
ATTATGCGATTTCGGCTTTGATTGGCGATGCTTTGACCCTCCAGACTTGGGTCACCTTCTGGCAAGCTTTCTTGCAGGGGCAAGAGGACTTCTTGCGGCCGCAATTTGCTTTGGCCTTGCAAATTTTGGGCTCTGGCAGGGCATCTTGCGGTCGCAAGAGTTTGGATTGCGGCCGTAAGCCTACTGCATGTGGCTCTGACAGAGACTTTGTGCTTTCTGTTTTCAAGGATTGCGACCGCAATGTATTGTTTTGCTCCCACAACATACTTGAAGATGTGTTGCCTCTTCTCTGCTTGCCCTTTGTCTGAGTGTTTTGCGGCCGCAACAAAGATGTACTGCGACCACAAGAGACCTCGGCAGAGGTATTGCTTTTTTCTTTTTACCCTTTTTGATGCTCGATTCTTTCTCTTCTTTGTGGGCACTTCCTTGATGACATCCTTGGTTTCTCCATCTATCATCCTATCAAAAAATTGACACTAAAAACACCAATATCGTTAGATGGATATTTCATGGTCTTTCTAACGTCAAATGTCACCTTTTCATCACCAATGTTCAAAGTTATAATTACATCGTGTACACTGATAATTGATTTGGCGGTACTGAGAAAGGGTCTACCTAACAACAGAGGTGTATTGGTATCTTCTTTCATGTCAACCACCACAAAGTCAATTGGTACATAGAACTTTCCAATTTGGATTGGTAAGTCCTCAACAACACCTATGGGCAATTTGACAGATTGATCCGCTAGTTGTAGTGTGATCCTAGTTGGCTTAAGTTCCCCAATTCCTAACCTATCAAATACAGATTTTGACATTAAACTTACGCTTGCTCCAAGGTCACAAAGTGCATGTTTGAATTGGACATTACCAATGGAGTAAGGAATAGAAAATTTATCAGGGTCATCCAACTTTTTTGGTAGTTCGTTCATTACTTGTAACTTACGCCTATTTGACAAAATATCTTAAAAGAACTTGGTATAGATAGGCATTTGGGTTATTATCTCGGTCAATGGCAGATTAACATGTAATTGTTTCGACAATTCAACGAACTTACGAAATTATTTTTCAGTTTTTTCATTAGGTATGCGTTGAGGAAAAGATGCGTACCTATGCGGAGGTATGTACCTTGGTACCTCCGTACTTACCTTGTTCGGAGTTTGTGCTTCCTTTGAGGCTTGATCCTCATGTGTGGAGATGTGCTCATCCTTTTCTTTCTCACCTTGTTGCCTCACGTAGGCATCATCGGGTATTGGTGGATCATCGTACCTCTTGCCACTTCGAAGTGTATGCATGATTGCCTTGACTTCTTTTGGATTACTTTCAAGTTTTGGTGGTAGCATACCCGGTTGGTGTGTAAAATAAGATGCTTGTTGGGCAACTTGTGTTTCAAGAAGTTTGTTTTGGGTTGCCAACAAATCAACCTTTCTACTCAACTCATCAAATTTTTGGTTTTGGTTATTCATGAACGATTCCAACATCAATTCAAGATTGGACTTTGATTGTTGGTTACCTTGACCTTGGTTATCATACCTTTGATTTGGTGCATTAAAATTGGCATTTTGGTTACTTTGGTCATTTTGTCTCCATGAAAAATTCGGATGGTTTCTCCAACCCGGATTGTAGGTGTTAGAGTATAGGTTGTTGTTTGGTCTATAATTACCTTAGTTAATGGCATTTACATCCATAACATCATTACCAACACCACAATTTATTGCTAAGTGGTCCGTACCACCACAAATTGAACAAGGAAGAGGAATAGAATTTACCGTACTTATGCTTAGAAGGTCGATCTTGCGGTTCAAAGCGGCAATTGCATCGGCTAGTTCCAGATTCTCCTTTACCTCATTCACACTTCTTTGTAGAATCACCGGTGTCTCCCTTAGGTTGTGCCATTGGCTTTGGATGAGAGTCATGTCATCGACCAACTTGTATCCATCGGCAGCCCCTTTGTTCATGAGACTACCACCGATTGTGGCATCAAGTATACCTTTGTCTTGTAGCATGAGACTTTTGTACAAAATCTGAGGCAAGTTCCACCTTTCGATCCCATGATGAGGACAACACCTTTGGAGTTCTTGTTTTCGGGACGTTGCCCACGAATCTAACTCTTCGCCTTTTCGGCAAGAGAAAATGTATTAAGCCATAACCTTAAGATCATCGGGTGTAACCGTATGTATCTTTATAGTGCTACAAATCTCCTCAAAGTTGGCTAAGTGTTGGGTTGCGTCCTCATGTGGCAAGCCATGGAAAAGGTTACGTTGCACCATGTTCACCCATGTGGGAGGGATTTGGTATTCCTCCGCATTAATGGTAGGAGCGGTATAGCCTAATCGTATCTCTTCGGTCTTTGGAGCAGTGAATTCCCTTAAGGGACAGTTTGCATCCTCCGCTTCAAGAGCCTCACGATTGGGAGCAGTTGCTCTCAACCGTTGCAATTCGGTGGCCATTTGATTGCGCTCTCTTTCAAGATTCGCTATGCGTGCGGCCTCCACATCGGCGTTCGACATCTCTACTCGATGTGAACTTAGATTCAAAATAGGCCCCCTTGGAGGGCAGCTCTTCCTTCTCTCATAGAAGAGATGAGTTGATCCTTGTCGAGAAAACCACTCAACAAATTCCGTATCTTCCGGGGTTGAGGACTCTCCTTCCAGTTTTCAACCTACAAAACATGAGAAAAAGAACACTAGAAATGTTAAAAACTGAAACTTAAATCAATTTATAAAAATCTGAAACTAAAATCACCGTTGTCCCCGACAACGGCGCCAAAAACTTGATGTGGTGTATGTGAGTTTTATTAACCCTAATTAAAATATAGAAGTTGCAAGTATACAACCGTCTATCGTAGTACTTAGGGATCGAATCCACAGGGGCAATTCGGTTTTAGTTTTCAGTTTTGAGTAAATTTAATCTAAGCAAAAGTAAAAGAGAAAAGAAAAGTTTCAAGTTTGGGTTGTTCGATTGATTTAGACTAAAAACTGAAAGTAAACAAGAACTTAACTTAAGCAACAAACGATTAGGCCTTATTAAGATGGTATATCCACAATTGTCAATACTTGTTTGGTGATTAATTTCTTGGTATTATAAGGGTATGGTTTCAGATTTGGTACCAAGCGATATCTCTATTTAGGTACCGTCTTTGCACTAGTTATGGCTTCACCTCTCGATACTTGGTTAAACTAGTCAAAACCCATTAAGCACATAACTTAGCAATCATATATCACCTCTCAATACTAAATACAATTCGTTACGATAATTAGGCAAACTCGTAATCAACAAACATCACCTCTCGGTACTTAGTTAATTAATTACCCTACTTACTATGGTCTAGATCTAATATTCAATATCTCTATTGCAAATACTAAATCATGAAAAAAATAATTCATATAGCAAGCAAGTCATAAGATGGACAATCGATTAGCGTCACCTCTCGGTACGTAGCCAATCAATTGCCTTGCTTTCTAAGGTCAAGGTCTAAAACTAAACCCTAAAATCACAATTCATAAAATTGCACAAGTAAAATAGAAAGCAAGCAAATCCATAAATTTATCACAAACAAGCATTTAAACAAGAGTTTCAATATATCCTAACAAGTCCTAATACAACTTAGCCGGACATGGCTAAGGGGCTAAACATGTAGAAGTGAAAAAGAGAGAGAGAAAAGATATATACAACCAAGACCACCAAGGTAGCATTTCTTCTTCTTCTCTTCTTCTCCTTCCTATTCTGTGAATTCTCTAAGTCCTAACCCTTTGTTATTGGTTAAATTCGTCTAACTTATCTCTTGGTTCTGCCTAATAACTATATCTATATATATGAAAGCTAGATCCTAAAAACAGACTACTGAAACTTCCTATTTGTGCTTCTGTGCAGGTCTATTGCGGGGGCAATAACTTCTGTTGCGACCGCAACATACCTTGCGTGGCAGTTACCACTCCTCTGTCATGGTCATGCTAGTTCAATTGCAGGGGTTAATAATAACTATTGCGGCCGCAATACTTGGAGATGGTAACTTCCTTAATCTGCACAGCCTTCTTCCAACTTCTATTGCGGCCGCAAGGATATACCTTGTGCTCGCAATTGAGCTGGATTGGGCTGCTCTTCAAGTTTCGGCATGTAGAGGTTGATTGCGGCCGTAATAAATTGTTGGAATAATGGCCTAGAGGACCAATTATTGTACTCTTGTTTTGTCATATGCATTGGATATTTTATCTTGTTCCTTGAGTTATAAATGTATTACTAGATCATTTGTGTTGATAACTTGGAATTGTGAAACTCTTTTAAGTTTTATAACTCTAAATATGTCCCTAGCTAAATCATCAGCAAGGAACACTGCTTGAATATATAAGCTAGTGTGTGGATTGATATGTGACCATGTTTCACAGATCATTGATACGGGGTATCTAATCAATCACACGAATATATGTATGGGATACATGATATTGGACATGACCCGCGTTGACTTGCTATAGGATTTGTGTAAGTCATTAGCATGTCACAAATAATATTGATTCTTTTCATTGAGATAGTTTATAGTCTTGAATAATTTGTGTATATTTGTGCAATTATCAAACGCACTTTTAACCGAGTGTTATAAAGATAGTTTGTCAATATACATAGATTATGTCAAGAGCTGTAAGATTATCACAATGATCATTTGTCCCTTTTACTTCTTGTAAAAGCAATGATATCCCTGGGCCCCTTGATGCAATGGTAATTATCATGCGCACATTTGTGATTATGGGATAATACAAATGGATGATTATGCATTGGAGATCAAGAAAGTGATTTAATTGTCAAGAATGACTTAAACCTAGTCTTGACATTGAACATTGGTTATCATGTGACAAAGGAATTAATATAAAAAGATATAAGGGATCATAATGTCTGTGTTTGATCAGATGTTCATAATGCATTGCTAGATGCCAATTATGAACTTGTGAATATTTATTTATTTACTGCTGATCAAGACATGGATCCTACAGGGTCACACCTTAAGATAGGACTGAAGCATGGAATAAATTAATTATGTGGGACATAATTAAATGGATTTGAATAAGGGTTTGGTTTTGGATCAGAAACAATCAAAATCTGCATTTATGCAGGTTGCCTGCGGGCCGCATGAGGGTCCTGCTGGCCGCAGGGCACTACCAACGGGGCGCAGGAGGGTCCAGCGGGCCGCTGGGCTGAGAGTGCTTGATTATGTCGGTTTAACTGGACGCAGGCTGTCCCTACGGACCGCAGGAGGGCCCTGCGGACCGCAGGAAGCAAGTCGGTTCAGGTTAAGTCGGTTTCTGACCTTCTGCTATAAATAGAAGGGACCAGGTTGAGGTTTATCATCGATTTCCAGAGATTAGACAGAGATCTAAGACGGTTATTCCCTGGTTAACATCCAAAAACCTAACCCTAGATTCATCTCCTCTCTCTCTCATGTGTTGAGAACCCTAAAGAGAGAGAAAACCCTTCCATTGACGATCTAGCAGTCGTGCTTCGTCTTGTCGGGGTGCGCTCCTTGTAGAGGCTTCACGCTTGGGGAGCTTGCGATCTCTTGCTGTCGGTTGGAGAAAGAGGATCGCGACTACACATCATAAAGGTCGAATCTTTATTGTTCTTTTATGATGATCTTGTGTTTTAAATTGATCTATGCAATTGATCCTTGGGCAAACATGGGTTTTGTGTAAAAAATTTTAAAATTCCGCATCTTTACACATGGCAAAACCCTAACAGTGGTATCAGAGCAAGGTTTTGCATTTAAGATCTGTTTAGAACTGTTTTATAGATGGGATCTATAAGGAATTGAGTCTTTCGGTCTTTTGAGATCCTAAGAGTTGAATTCTAGATTACTTTGATAAGTTTGAATAAATTAATGGGATTATTTTATTTAGAATGACTTGTTTAAGTATTTCTGGTAGTTAAATACGATTCTAGGGTTAGAATTGGGTATTTAATCTTTTCTGTTTGGGAAACGGAGAAGAAACCAGAAAACCGACTCTGCCTGCGGGCCGCAGGGACCACCTGCGGGTCGCAGGGGCTGCCTGCGGACCGCAGGGTCCTCCAGCGGACCGCAGGGCAGTTATTTTTCCATCTGTTTGGGAAACAGAGGATACCATGGTTGCCTGCGGACCGCAGGGTCCTCCAGCGGACCGCAGGGAAGTTATTTTTGGCCTCTGGTTGGGAACGAGAGTACATAGTAATGTTATTTTTAGAAAAATCATTGTTTTGGGAAACCACAAGGGTTATATGCATAGATTGCATGTGATTACATGAAAGGTGTGCCATTTGTGTGATATGGCGCACCATACTAACTCTATTTTGCAGGGAATTGAGTAGTATGGCAAATGATCAATGCCTTGTGTGTTGTAATTGATTGATATGATTGATGTGTGTAAGCGGCCTAAGGTGCCCCATGATAATTAATCTATTTCATTAATTAATGGCAAATGTTAAAAGCCAATATTTGTGATTTGGGGCTTGCATGCCTATTAGGATAGTCTATGTATTTTATTTATTTCTGAGAGAGTAAGGATTTAAATTTACACATAGATAGGATCCTAGATAGGTGGAGCTTTTACCATGGTGTGCAAGGGCGCTTCAAGACATATCAAGATGCCATACTACTCAATGCTTGATTGATTGCATGGGATGTAATTGATCCCCTGCTTGTTATTGTTTATTTTTATGTTGAGTCCGTAGTTGTGAGTCTTAAAAGTATGGGTGTATGCTTAACCAGACTTGAACCAACTGAACATATTAATAAACAACCGTCCCCTTAAAAACTAGAGCGTAACGCACTTCCTACTCTATCCCTTTCGAACCATTGGCATTAGGTTGATGTGTTCCTACTCAGTAGGCATCTCCTTTTATCCTTTGGGAGTTGGGGTCGTGCGGGGCACATAGAGTGAGGTTTGTCTAGTAGGGTTGTCATGCCGCCGCTGAGCCCTAATGCGTAGTGTCAATTCATACGAGGTATGCTTCTGACACACCGAGAGTCATGTTGCGGGGCACATGATTAGACTGGGAGTCTTACCTAAATAAACCCTTTTCAAGTTTCACGCCGACGCTGGCTTGATTTGGTAAAATATGGATCTCGGCCCTGCTGTACAAGGGACATCACACATGATTGTACAGTAGGTGTGTTCATCTTAAAGTTTGTGAACACTAAAACATATGACAAAGACTAAATCTTTATTTTTTATGTCTTGTAGATAATGGCTTCTAAAACACACTCCTACCCACTTTCATCTGTCCTGGAACAAAACAAATTGGACGGTACTAATTTCAACGATTGGTATCGTAATCTGAAAATTGTCCTAAAACACCAAAAGAAAGAGCATGTTCTGTATGCTCCTTTACCTGACCCACCTGCTGCTAACGCTTCACGCGCTGAAAAGAATGAATATGATCAACTTAGAGATGACTCGAATGAAGTGAGCTGTCTCATGCTCGTGTCCATGACACCCGACCTGCAGCGTCGGTTGGAAGATTGGACAGCTTATGAGATGATACAAGAGCTCAAGGGCATGTATCAAGAGCCAGCCCGTGTTGAGAAACATCGTGTGGCAATGGAGCTCTTTGAGTGCAGGATGGCTGAGGGGGCCTCAGTTCGTCCACATGTCCAAAAGATGATCAGTCTGGTAGAGCAGCTTGGGAAGCTGAACTACAAGATAGACCTAGAGATGGCCACAGACATGATCCTTCATTCTCTGCCTCCCAGCTATAGTATGTTCAAGATGAACTACAACATGGCGGGAGAACTAAAGCCGTTGAATGAGTTGCACTCCATGCTCTCCACGGCTGAGTCGTCCATCAGGAAGGCTCCTGAGGTCATGGCGGTGAACAAAGCTGGCAAGAAGGTTGGTAAGAAGGGCAAGAAGAAAAAGAAGGCTAAGACCGGAGGCAAAGGGAGCGCTCAAGCTGGGAGCAAGAGCACACCTAAGCCAGTGAAGCTTTCCACACCTACCGCGGACACGGTTTGCTTCCACTGTAATGGCAAGGGTCATTTCAAGCTGGAGTGTCCGAAGTTCCTTGAGGAACAGAAGACTGCCAGGGTGGCATCTTCAGGTATTAATGTTGTTGAAATAAACTTTGCTATTTCCTCTTCTAGTTCCTGGATCGTGGATTCAGGAGCAGGCGCTCATATTTGTTCAAATATGCAGGTGCTCAAAAGAATTAGGAGACTTGCAAAGGGTGAAATGCAACTCAAGTTTGGCAATGGCGCGCTTGTTGCGGCTGTAGCTGTAGGAGACTTGGAGTTGATTTTACCATCTGGGCTAATAATAGAACTTTTTAGTGTTTATTATGTTCCTTGTGCTAGCAAAAACATTATATCTGTGTCTTGTTTAGATTCTCATGGTTTTGAGTTTGCTTTTAAGAACAGATGTTGCACCATTAGTAGTAATGGTTTATATTATGCTAGCGCTTCCTTTGTGAATGGTTTGTATGTGATAGACCAAGGAACGCCCATCAACAACATAAATACTAAACAACTCAAAATAAGTGATAATAACTCATGTTTTTTGTGGCATTGTCGCTTGGGTCATATAAACGAGAAACGCATCAAGAAGCTCCAAGATGATGGACTTCTAGGTCAATTTGACTGGGAGTCAATGGACCGATGCGAGTCATGTTTACTTGGGAAGATGACCAAAGCACCTTTCAATAAGTACAATGAAAGGGCCACTGAACTCTTAGCACTTGTTCATACTGATGTATGTGGTCCTTTTGGGACTAGTGCAAGAGGCGGGTATTCGTACTTCATTACATTTACTGATGATTACAGTAGATATGGCTATGTCTTTCTGATGAGACATAAGTCGGAATCCTTGGAGAAATTTAAGGAGTTCCAAAGTGAAGTCGAAAATCAACTTGAGAAGAAGATTAAAGCACTACGATCGGATCGTGGTGGCGAATACCTGAGCAATGAGTTTAAAGATCACCTTAAGCAGTGTGGGATCATTCCACAGTTGACTCCACCTGGAACACCACAATGGAATGGTGTGTCCGAGCGGAGGAACCGTACATTGTTAGACATGGTACGGTCCATGATGAGTCGTGCGGAACTACCTTTGTCCTTTTGGGGGTATGCTCTAGAAACTGCTGCTTTTACCCTTAACAGGGTACCCACCAAAACAGTAGACAAGACTCCATATGAGATGTGGACAGGGAGGGTCCCTAACTTGTCGTTTCTCAAGATTTGGGGTTGCGAGGTCTTTGTTAAGCGATTAACATCTGACAAGCTTGATCCTAAATCTGATAAATGCTTCTTTATAGGTTACCCAAGGGAAACCAAGGGTTATCACTTCTATCATAAGTCGGACAACAAAGTATTTGTTGCACGACATGGTACTTTCTTGGAGGAAGAGTTCCTTTCCAAAGAAAGTAGTGGGAGCAAGGTAACACTCGAAGAAATTCGAGACCCACTACCTGATGCTTCGGGTCAAACTGAAGCTGAACACGTTCCAAGCGGGGCTGAGGAACAAGTTCAGCAGGTACCAAATGTTAGAAGATCGGGGAGAGTGGTCCGACTACCTGAGAGGTATTTGGGATTCCACGAGATATTACATGTTGATGATATCGAACCCTTGACCTACAATGATGCAATGTCAAGAGATGACTCCGATAAATGGCTGGGAGCCATGAAATCCGAATTGCAATCCATGGAAGATAACCATGTGTGGGACCTGGTTGATCTGCCTGATGGGGTAAAACCTGTCAAGAACAAATGGGTCTTTAAGAGAAAGACCGACATGGATGGCAACTTGACTGTGTATAAAGCACGGTTGGTAGCGAAAGGTTTCACACAAATCGAGGGGATCGATTATGATGAGACTTTCTCACCTGTTGCCAAATTTCAATCAATTCGGATCCTTCTAGCTATTGCTGCATTTCATGACTATGAGATATGGCAGATGGATGTCAAAACCGCATTCTTGAACGGGGTTCTTGATGAGGACGTGTACATGGTACAGCCCGACGGTTTTGCCGATCCAAGACAGGCTGAGAAGGTGTGCAAGCTTAAGAAGTCCATTTATGGACTTAAGCAAGCATCTCGGAGTTGGAACATAAGGTTTGATGATGAGATCAAGAAATTGGACTTCGTCAGAAATCCAAAAGAACCTTGTGTTTACAAGAAATTGAGTGGGAGCACTATTGTATTTCTGGTGTTGTATGTGGATGACATTCTGCTAATAGGAAATGATGTTCCTATGCTTGAGTCTGTTAAATCATCGTTGAGCAGGGTGTTCTCGATGAAAGACCTGGGAGAGGCTACCTATATTCTAGGTATCCAGATCTATCGAGATAGATCGAAGAGACTCATAGGTTTGAGTCAAAGTACATACATAGGGAAAGTGTTGGAGAGGTTCAACATGCAAGATTCCAAGAGAGGATTCTTACCTATGTCGCATGGCATATCTCTTAGCGAATCTCAGTGTCCGAAAACACGTGAGCAAAGAGATAGAATGAGTGGAATTCCGTATGCTTCGGCCATAGGATCCATCATGTATGCCATGTTATGTACTCGCCCAGATGTGTCGTATGCATTGAGCATGACTAGCAGATTTCAGAAAGATCCCGGGGAGGATCATTGGACAGCTGTTAAGAATATCCTTAAGTACTTGAGAAGAACTAAGGATCTGATCTTAGTCTATGGTGGTGAGGAGCATCTCGCAGTTACAGGGTACTGTGATGCTAGCTTCCAGACCGACCGTGATGACTCGAGGTCACAGACAGGGTATATTTACTCACTTAATGGTGGAGCTATCTGTTGGAAGAGTTCCAAGCAGAGCAGCACTGCTGATTCCACCGTTGAGGCTGAGTATATGGCTGCTTGCGAGGCAGGCAAAATGGGAGTGTGGATAAGAGAGTTCATTGATGAACTTGGTGTGGTTCCCAGCATTGTAGAGCCGGTGGAGCTCTATTGCGATAACACGGGAGCAATTGCTAACGCAAAGGATCATAGGTCCAGCAAGAGGACTATGCACATCAAGCGCAAGTATCACTTGATTCGTGAGCTTGTTGAACAGGGAGACATAAAAATGTGTAAAGTAGGCACGGACAGTAACACAGCTGATCCACTAACAAAACCACTTCCCTTAGTCAAACATGAGAGGCATGTTCGAGCTATGGGAATACGGGTCATGAGAGATTGGCTTCTATGACTGTAAGGGATAGAGTTTGGATATGGGATATCTGATTGGCTCTAGTCCAAGTGGGAGATTGTTGGAATAATGGCCTAGAGGACCAATTATTGTACTCTTGTTTTGTCATATGCATTGGATATTTTATCTTGTTCCTTGAGTTATAAATGTATTACTAGATCATTTGTGTTGATAACTTGGAATTGTGAAACTCTTTTAAGTTTTATAACTCTAAATATGTCCCTAGCTAAATCATCAGCAAGGAACACTGCTTGAATATATAAGCTAGTGTGTGGATTGATATGTGACCATGTTTCACAGATCATTGATACGGGGTATCTAATCAATCACACGAATATATGTATGGGATACATGATATTGGACATGACCCGCGTTGACTTGCTATAGGATTTGTGTAAGTCATTAGCATGTCACAAATAATATTGATTCTTTTCATTGAGATAGTTTATAGTCTTGAATAATTTGTGTATATTTGTGCAATTATCAAACGCACTTTTAACCGAGTGTTATAAAGATAGTTTGTCAATATACATAGATTATGTCAAGAGCTGTAAGATTATCACAATGATCATTTGTCCCTTTTACTTCTTGTAAAAGCAATGATATCCCTGGGCCCCTTGATGCAATGGTAATTATCATGCGCACATTTGTGATTATGGGATAATACAAATGGATGATTATGCATTGGAGATCAAGAAAGTGATTTAATTGTCAAGAATGACTTAAACCTAGTCTTGACATTGAACATTGGTTATCATGTGACAAAGGAATTAATATAAAAAGATATAAGGGATCATAATGTCTGTGTTTGATCAGATGTTCATAATGCATTGCTAGATGCCAATTATGAACTTGTGAATATTTATTTATTTACTGCTGATCAAGACATGGATCCTACAGGGTCACACCTTAAGATAGGACTGAAGCATGGAATAAATTAATTATGTGGGACATAATTAAATGGATTTGAATAAGGGTTTGGTTTTGGATCAGAAACAATCAAAATCTGCATTTATGCAGGTTGCCTGCGGGCCGCATGAGGGTCCTGCTGGCCGCAGGGCACTACCAACGGGGCGCAGGAGGGTCCAGCGGGCCGCTGGGCTGAGAGTGCTTGATTATGTCGGTTTAACTGGACGCAGGCTGTCCCTACGGACCGCAGGAGGGCCCTGCGGACCGCAGGAAGCAAGTCGGTTCAGGTTAAGTCGGTTTCTGACCTTCTGCTATAAATAGAAGGGACCAGGTTGAGGTTTATCATCGATTTCCAGAGATTAGACAGAGATCTAAGACGGTTATTCCCTGGTTAACATCCAAAAACCTAACCCTAGATTCATCTCCTCTCTCTCTCATGTGTTGAGAACCCTAAAGAGAGAGAAAACCCTTCCATTGACGATCTAGCAGTCGTGCTTCGTCTTGTCGGGGTGCGCTCCTTGTAGAGGCTTCACGCTTGGGGAGCTTGCGATCTCTTGCTGTCGGTTGGAGAAAGAGGATCGCGACTACACATCATAAAGGTCGAATCTTTATTGTTCTTTTATGATGATCTTGTGTTTTAAATTGATCTATGCAATTGATCCTTGGGCAAACATGGGTTTTGTGTAAAAAATTTTAAAATTCCGCATCTTTACACATGGCAAAACCCTAACATAAATGTCCCTGCGACCGCAATTGGCCTGACAGATAGCCCAATTGCTTCCTATTGCACTCCTAGTTCGTTCCATCGTCCTTCCTTGTGTTTATTCTGCTTTCAAATGATTTTTCTGCACTAAAACACTATAAGATAGTGAATTGAACTCTTTTGAGATAAGAACTTATTTGTTTGGACACTGATTTAACCTAAACTTGGCTTAAATTACATAATCAATCCTATATAAATATGTGCATAATGTGGCTCATCATATACCGATGCGAACTTTGTCGGTGACCGAATGGATAGGAAAAGTACTAGTGGAACATGCCAATTCCTAGATGATCCATTAGTGTCTTGGTAAAACAAAAGGCAAACTTCGGTTGCTCTCTCTATGACCGAAGCAGAGTATATAGCTGCAAGTAGTTATTATATCCAAATTTTATGGATGATTCAAACTCTTAAGGACTATGACTTGCATTTTACCAAGGTACCAATAAAGTGTGACAACACTAGTACCATAATGATATCCAAAAATCCAATAGCCAATGTTAGAACCAAACACATAGACATTAGACACCAATTTCTCAAAGATCATGTAGAAAAAGGAAATATAGAACTTGTGTATATTGACACTAAGAATCAAACTTGTGTATATCTTTACAAAGCCTCTTGATACTAATCAACATATTGAATTGAGATTCAAGTTAGGAATGATTGAAATTGTCAATTAAATATGTCTCTTGATAATTGTTTTCTTCATTCTTTAATTGGAAAACTCTAATTGAAATTGATACTATGTGCTTTACTTGTAAATCTTATATCATTATGGGAGAGCAAAATTAAAACTTGACTTGTTTATAAATATGTGCTAAAACTCAGGGGGGGCTTTGTTGGATTAAACTCATCTCTTGTTTGACAATTTGCAAAACAATTACAGTACTAACCTTGCACATTGGGTTTTGGTGAAGATGCGGGTTAAAACAGGTACAAATCAATATCAAACATGCTCAAACATATCCTAGACAAGTCAAGACATGATCAAGTCATCAAGAGAAGGCTTCAATGCTCAAAACAGAGCACAACGTTATCATAACACTTGAAGACCCGTTATAACGAGTCCCAAAGGCGTTATAACGAGTGCCCAAGGCGTCATAACACCTCTGGAGGAAAGAGAAGGAGCAGATGCTGGATTTTCCCGAGACAAGCGTTATTGTAATGCTCCAGCAAGGCGTCACAACGGGTTGCCACCTATTATAACGAGTTAGCCAAGCGTTATAATGGGTTCATGAAGATTTAACCCACAAGTCAGCAACCGAAGGGCAAAAGGGGAAGATGCTCAAGGCGTTATAACGCCTTGCCAACCCGTTATGGAGGATTCTGCAATGCTATGTGTTATTTTCACAAATTCAAGATTCCAAGAAGTGCTCAGCTTATATAAGTGATGCAGAAATGAACCAGAAGATTATCAAAACATTTCTACAAGCTTCCCAGCATCAATAGAGCACAAAATAGAGCCTGATTCAAGTCTCCTCCAGCTACCTAACCTTGAGAGCAATTAGGATAGCTACTATTCTCTTAGGGTGCGTTTGGATCACCCTGGGTTAGCACAAACCCGAGAATAGCTGCTATTCTAAACTTCAAAACGATCCAAACATGTTTTTAGCTATTTTGGGTTAATGCCAAATAGTTGCTAATCCACTAACCAGTCAATTGGTTGGGTTAGCAAAGTTAGTGGTTGTAAGGATAGCAAAAATCATTTATTAATATTATTATTATTACTATCAATATTATTATATTATATATTATCATTACCATCGTTAAATTATTTATTTATTTCTAATTATTACCAATATAATTATAATAATTATTATTATTATTAATATTATTATAATTATTATCATCATCATTATAATTATTATATTATAATTTATTATTATTATTATTTATCATTATCATTATTATTATATTATTTATTATTATTATTGTTATTATTATTATTTATTGTCATTATTTATTATTATATTATTTTATTTATTATTAAATTTATTATTATTATTATAATTATTATTTATTATTATTTATAATTATAATTATTATATTATTATTATTGTTATTATTATTTTTTAAATATTATTATTATTGTCATTATTTTATTATTTTTTAGTATCATTATTATTATTTTATTATATATTTTACTTTTTTATTTTGTATTATTGTCATTTGTGTTATTATTATTATTATTATATTATAAATTGATATCAATAGTTTATTATTTTATTATTATTATTCGTCTCACTATCACTACTCCAAATGTGCAATCCAAACAACATTTACACTAACCTAGATAGCACAAAATTAGCATTATTTTTGCACTAACCTAGATAGCACTATTTTTGCACTATTTCAATCACTAATCTAGATAACACTATTTTTGCACTAACCATGACATGATCCAAACGCACCCTTATTGTTTATTCGAGAACAAAAACCTTAGCTAATTGTTTAGCCTTTGGTACACCACATTTGTGTTGTTAAGTGGTGCATCCTTGTCCTAGATTGTGTTGTCAATCAGACATTTTTACTGTGTATTGAGGTGTTGTCACGTGCATCGGTCTAGGAGAAGTAGATTGACTTACTTGTGTAGAAGAAATCAAAGATCGACTCCGCTCTTTATAAAAGATACTTGATTATAGTGAAACGGCCCGAAAAGAAGATTTATTTCGAGAGACCCGTGGACGTAGGCCTAATTTCTTTTGATAGGACGAATCACGTTACATAACGTGTTCACGTGTTCTCGATTGCTCTCTCTTCACTATCTCTCTTTTTAATACTTTGCTCTTAATTTTTGTGATTTGCTCAATTAGTTCTTGAAATTTCTTGCTCTATTACTTGGCTAGGTGATTAAGGTCTAAAAGATTTAAATTGAATTGAAATCGCTTCGCACATTGAATTGACCTTAGTTCTGCGGATTAACATCAACCCCTAGTATATTCTAACAATTGGTACCAGAGCCCACTGATTCATATCTAGCTAAGCACCAAATTCTTGTTAATTCTTGATTTTGTGAAATATGGCTCAATTGAAATTTGTGAAAAACCCGATCATTGGAGTAGATTGCAAGAACTTTTCATATTTGAAAACGTGTATGGTGAACTACCTAATCTTGCTTGAACTTTGGAAAATAGTTAAAGATGGTTGGTTACCAAAGTATGAGTTCGATGGTATTACCCTTACCAAAGAATCAAATGAACTTAAGTACATTAATGACAATGCTCTGAATACCATCTTAAGTTCAATTCATGAGTCAATTGTCTTATCTCTCACACATTCCTCTAATGCAAAAGAAATATGGAATGCACTAGTCCTTAGGTAGAAGGGAATGAACATATGAAAAAGACTCGAAAGGTCAGATTAGCAACAAAGTTAGAAAATATGAAGTTTGAAGATAACGAGTTCTTTGAGAATCTCTACCATAGACTCGTATCTTTGAGAAATGAATTTGTTGAAGTAGGATCTAACATTTGTGATGAAGATTTTGTAGGTAAAGTCTTGAGGATGGTGTCCAAAAAGCCCGATTGGGATGGCGTAGTAAGCTCCATAAAAGCACTACAAGACTAAATCAAGGCAAAAAGGTTGTATGCCTATCTTGCAACAAGGAAGGTCATAACATTCAAAATTGCTATGTGATCTTTCCTCAAAGAAGAAGACCACAAGAAGAGCGTTGTAGGAAAACTAACAAGAAAGCTATGCAAGCAACTTGGATAAGCGAATTCGAAGAAAGTGAAGATGAGGAAGAAGAAGTAAATCTCAAGGAGGAGATGTGGACAACAAGTTAGCTCTCATCGAGAAGGAACCAAGGACATGCTTGGAGATTGCGCTTGAAATCATAAAGGAACAAGAGATAACGGATCCAGAGAAGATTCACATGTTGAAGAAAATGGCTCAAGATAAGGTCGATTATGCAAGAGAACAAGAAGAAGCTCTAATAAAAGGTGAATTTCCAAGAGTGGTCCTCAACAACAAGATATAGCAACTCCTTCTTTGCCTTTGAGCCTTGCTAAAGCGAATGATCAAGTGCAAAAGACAACAACTCAACCAAAGAGCAAGACTACAAGCACTCAAGAATTGGAGGCCCTTAGCCGAGCTAATACGATAGTCTTTGATCTTTCTAAATTTCATGATGACATTAGTGATGATGAGTCTTGTGACTTGGATGAAAGAGAAAATATTTCAATGTGACCAAACTTAAGGAATTATTTGTTAAGTCCAAAAAGTCTTTGAAAGTTAAGGATGCTATGATTAATGATCTAAAATCAAAACTTGAATTGCTACAAAATAGGGTTAATGACATTGAGACCAAGGTCAATTTTGAAAAAGAAAAGGAATTGAAGGAAGCACATCCATGGGCTTCTAAATTTGTTAAGTTTGTTAAGTCTTCAAACAATAACACCAAAATTGACTATGACAAGATGTATATTGGTCAAGGTCCACATGATAAGACCGGTCTTGGTTTTGTAAAAGAGCAACCCCCTAAAATTGAAAAGCAAACTAAGTTGAACAACAAACATACTCAAAGCATAGACCATGCCTATAAGTATGATAAGAGATACAACAAAAAGACCAAGTTTACCAAGCCTAATTTTAGTATGGTGGTACACAAACCTAGAGTTAGAAACAATTATAGGACTACCAACCAACATAGAGCTCAACCACAAAAACTCTATGTTAAGGATAGGTATGGTAAATTTCATGAGGTACATAAGAAATTTGGGAACAAATTTTAAAGAAAAAGGTTTGTAAAAGCTTTTCAACCAAGACCTAACCCTAGAAATGTTATAAACAATCACAAGAATTTTAGTAGCAAATTTCAAAAGAGAAAACTTTATACGAATAATCAATCAATATCTCATCCAAAGTACATAAGAAACTTTCATGATAAATATAGGTTGGTAATGAGTTATTAGAGACCAATTAATAACAATATCAATGATCATAGCAATCTTAACTCTAAAGCAACACTTTGCTCGTTTTGTTGGAGATTTGGACATCATGAACGTTTTTGTCGATTTAGAAAAGGTAAATTTGTGGAAACACTTGTACTTTATAGCCCACGTGGTACCAAATTCATTGTCTAGAGGGTCACTAGACTTCCCTCATTTGTTCATCATTTTGTATATTAGTTTGAGAGAGAGTCATGTAGCAAGATATATAATTCGATGCATTATATTGATTGAATTATATGTTTTGTGAATATTAATTGAGCTTTATATCCAAGTCACAATCTTATCTAAACATTTGCATGAGCTAGAACATCATTTGACAACTGAACTGAGCCCTATATATGCTAAAGAACAAATTTGAAGCATAGTAGCAAATTAGAACTGAATTAATAACAAAAATTGTCCAAGCATAATGAGAGGCATTACAACGAGTTGGGAACTCGATATAACGCCTGGGAACCTGTTATAACGGGTTAGAGATCCAAAAACTAGTCGTTAAAGTAATTAAAACTTGTCGTTAGAGCCTTAAATATGTTCAAGTGTTATAGAAAAGGGAAGAGACTCGTTATAACGGGTTGGCAACCATTGTAACGGATTGAGGACTCGTTATAACGAGTTTCTATAATGGCGGAAATCTGAAGGCTATATAAAGCCCTCTCCTCTTAGTAAATTTCATCCCTTGCAATACAAATCAAGTTCCTATCTTTTCTATCAAAACTCTGAGAAATTCCAAATCAACTAGAGCCTACAAATATCAAAGTTTCTTCTCTCAAATACTAAGCTATATCCTAAGAAATCTCCAAATGGCTTCACCAAACTCCACCAAAACCAATGAATCTATGATCAAAAAGGAGTCAAAGACAATTGTAACTAAAGATAAGCATAATCAGGGAGAAAATTCTGAAATTAATCTTGATCTTTTGCCAACAATCATGGAGGATCTTCAACATATCTCCCAACAAATTCGTCACATGTCCGTGATAGCAATGCTTGATGACAATGATGATGCTAATCCCACGATTCCTACTCCTTGGATTTCTCAACCATCCAAGAAGAACAAAACTAAAGAAGAAAATGGGAAAGAAGACTAGGACTAGGATTTAGATAAAAAATTCTAGCTATGCTTCAATAAAAACATGTTTTAGAGTTAGCTATCTCATGTTATCACTAGTTCATGTCATTGTTGTTTCATGTATTTTTTTTTTATTATCTTGTATGCATTATCACCAATGTTATCATGGCTCTTATTAGTTAAAAATGCAAAACTTAATATTTTGTTCTTATATGTGTCTCTTGATGATTATTGCTCTCTATTGCTCTTTTATATTATTCCTTACTTCCATATGCTTAATTGGAAAATCTTATAAATTTTGCTTTATTTGCAAATCTTATTTCATTAAGGGGGAGTATTAATTGTTTGACTTGTATGATTATATATGTGCTAAATTCAGGGGGAGCTTATTTGTTTAAGCCTTTTGCCTTAATTTGCAAAAAGGGGGAGAAATGAAAGATGTGCATCATTTGATATGTACATCTCAATTGGTCTTGCAAATTACCAAAATGGAGAGTTTGTTGGATTAAACTCATCTCTTGTTTGACAATTTGCAAAACAATTACAGTACTAACCTTGCACATTGGGTTTTGGTGAAGATGCAGGTTAAAACAGGTACAAATCAATATCAAACATGCTCAAACATATCCTAGACAAGTCAAGACATGATCAAATCATCAAGAGAAGGCTTTAATGCTCAAAACAGAGCACAACGTTATCATAACACTTGAAGACTTGTTATAACGAGTCCCTAAGGCGTTATAACGAGTGCCCAAGGCGTCATAACACCTCTGGAGGAAAGAGAAGGAGCAGATGCTGGATTTTTCCCAAGACAAGCGTTACTGTAACACTCCAGCAAGGCGTCACAATGGGTTTCCACCTGTTATAATGAGTCAGCCAAGCATTATAATGGGTTCATGAAGATTCGACCCACAAGTCAGCAGCAGAAGGGCAAAATGGGAAGATTCTCAAGGCGTTATAATGCCTTGCCAATTCGTTATGGAGGATTTTGTAATGCTATGTGTTATTTTCACAGATCCAAGATCCCAAAAAGTGCTCAGCTTATATAAGTGATGCAGAAACGAACTAGAAGATTATCAAAACATTTCTACAAGCTTCCCAGCATCAATTGAACACAAAAGATAGCCCGATTCAAGTCTCCTCCAGCTACCTAACCTTGAGAACAATTAGGATAGATATTATTCTCTTATTGTCTATTCGAGAATAAAAACCTTAGCTAATTGTTTAGCATTTGGTGCACCACATTTGTGTTGTCAAGTGGTGCATCCATGTACTAGATTGTGTTGTCAATCGGACCTTTTTACCGTGTATTGAGGTGTTGTCCCGTGCATCGGTTTAGGAGAAGATGATTGACTTACTTGTGTAGAAGAAGTCAAAGATCGACTCCGCTCTTTGTAAAAGATATTTGATTGTAGTGAAACGACTCGGAAAGAAGATTTATTCCAGGAAACCCGTGGACGTAGGCCTAATTTTTTTGATAGATCGAACCATGTTGCATAGCGTGTTCACTTGTTCTCGATTGCTCTCTCTTTATTCTCTCTCTTTGTAGTACTTTGCTCTTAATTTTTGTGATTTGCTCAATTAGTTCTTGAAATTGCTTGCTCTATTACTTGACTAGGTGATTAAGGTCTAAAAGATCTAAATTAAATTGAAATCGCTTATGCACATTGAATTGATCTTAATCTTGCGCATTAGCATCAATCCCTCGTATATTCTAACAAGCTTATGTATTTGAGTCTTTTGCCAAACTTTGCAAAATTGGAGAGAAATGTTATGATGTGCATCATATGTTATGCACATCACATATGATTTTGCAAATTGCTAAAATGGAAGTTTGTTGGATTAAACTCATCTCGTGTTTGACAATTTGCAAAACAAATCAGTACTAACCTTGCACAATTGAGTTTTGGTGAAATACATGTTAACACAGGTACAACATGATGTTGCAAAGGCTCAAACATGCTTAACACAAGTCAAGACATGCACAAGACTTCAAGAACAAGCTTCACAGAGCCAAGCATTGCTGTAACGCTTCCCAAACCTGTCACAATGGGTCTACAACCTGTCATAACAGGTGTCCAACCCATCACAACGGGTTAGAAGGAGAAGAGCTGAGCAGAGAAGGAATTTCCAGAGTCATGCGTTACTGTAACGCTCCACAGAGACGTTATAAATGTTCGTTAAGTGACCTAGAGGACCAATCATTTGTGATGGTACTCTAGTTTAGTTTTATGTATTGGATGATTTATATCATTTTGTTCCTTGAGTTTTATATATTTCATAGATTATTTGAGTTGAGAACTTGAATTGTGAAACCCTATGATTGATTATTAAACTCTTAATAGTCCCTATTCTTATATCATTAGCATGGAAGACTGAATGATTATATATAGACTAGTATGTTGATTAATGCGTGATCATGTTTCACAGATCACTGATACGAGGTATCTGTTTAATCACATAAATATACATGTACGGGGTACGTGATATTGGACATGACTCACCTTGACTTGTTGTAGAAATTGTGTTTGTGTCATTAGCAAAGTCACAAATTAGTATTGATTCTATTATCTGAGATATCATAATTCTAGATAATTAATGTATATTTTGTGCAATTATCAAACGCTACTTTTAACTGAGAGCTATAAAGATAATTTCCGGATATACATGAATTATGCTAGAAGTTGTGAATAGTCAATAGAATATATTTGTCCGTTTCATTTCATATGAGATTAGTGATATCTCTGAGCTCTTTGATGCAGTGATAATTATTATGCATGCATTTGTGATCATGGAATGATACAAATAATAATTATGCACAGAGGATCAAGAAAATGATTAATGGTCAAGGATGACACGTTTCTACGCTTGACATTAATCAATGGATATTACGTGACAAAGGAATTAATACGAAAGAATAAAAGATCACGATTTGTCTGTGTTTGATCGGACGATCATAATGCATTGCTAGATCCTACTATGTCTCTATATTTGACAAGTTGAAGCATGAAATAATTAATTGATTATGCGGGGCATGATTAATTATATTAAATTTGAATTGGATCAATTTGAGCGAGGTTCAAATTATGAATGAGATGTACTTGGACTCAAGGTGAGCTCAAGCCCATAAAGCATAATGCTATTCTTGGCTCATCTTTGTGCACAAGAAATTTAAGTTAAAAATAACTTCTATTTTTGACTGAACAATTCCGTGCATTAACCTAGGTCCTTATTAATTAGGCTTAATGCCTTGTTATTAATAGAGGGATATATATATATATATATATATATATATATATATATATGCATGGTGGTTGTCTCTCTCATCAATATATATAGGTTTTATTTTTATCTTTTTTTGGGCTATTTTTACTCTCCCTGGACGTGGGAAGTAAAAAGTAGAAAAAAAAAATTTAAGATAAAAAAACATATAGAAACTCCTCTCTGACGGGGTCTTGGGGAAAAGCCGAGAAAAAATAAAAGGGAAAAAAAATAAGGTTTTTTTTTCTAAATCCAATTTAAAAGGGATTTTTAATTCCTCTCATGTGTTGAGATCAAAAGTAATTCAAAATTATTGTTCTATAGAAGATCTAGCAATCTTGCTTCGACTCGTCAAGGAGTGCACGTGGTAGAGGCTTCACGTTTGAAAAGCTTTCGTGAGACGATACGAGAACCGACATCCTTATCGTGAAGACACGAGCAACCTCTACGCAAAGGAAGTCGTGGCGCTTGGTTACGATACCAAGTAAGTTATTAAATTCACAAACTCGTAGTTAGATTCGAATTTTATACACATGATTCTTGGGATTTAAATTGGGTTGCATGAAATTTTAAAAAATTCTGCATATCATGCACGTAACAAAACCCTACAATAACGCCATGCCCACCCGTTATAATGGGTTCCTGCTCAAGATGGCACAAAAGACAGTCAGAGAAGCACAAAAGGGCAATTTTGGAAATGTGCCAACCTGTTGTAACGGATTCCATAATGTGTCACAGAGGAGTGTAACACTTCAGGCCATTTTCAAGACTCCAAGAAGTGCTCAACCTATATATACATTGGGGATACGAATCAGAAAGACATTTGAACCCCCCCCCCCCCCCAAGCTTTCAAGCATCAAATTGAGCACCAGAAAGAACAATAAAGTCTTGTCCTACAGCTACTTAAACCTGAGAGAATTAGGATAGCTTCTATTGTCAAATTGTCAATCCGAGAACACTTCTTTTATTTGCTAGTTTCTAGCCTTTGGTGCACTACATTTCTAGTCTTTGATTGTGT
>CAXKVX010002209.1:0-22062 GCA_964058865.1 Eleocharis quinqueflora
CAACTCTAGGATATTCAAATTCTCTGAACATCCTAACATCTGGTGTCCACTCAGGCATACGCCCGAGATAAACCCGGCCAGGCAACCCAAGTGCCTGCTCTGATCCCTCATCAGCAGAGAAATAGAAGTCCGTTGAAATCGAACGGTACTTCAGAAGCCGCGACGAGTTTGAGTCAAGTGTGTAAGGCTGGCCGATAGTCGTGAGCACTTTCTGGTCACCAATTGTCGTGGGTGCCCAAATTTGTACCAGGAGTTCATGGCCCGGCTGTGATTCCATTATGTATTTCAGTGCATAACACAGACGATCTCTTATACTAGTGACCGAGTCATGTGGTTGAGCTTCTGGGCATGGAACAGCTAATTGGGTTTGGGTTTCAGGATGTTTCTTCTCGGCGTCATCAAGGAACTCGATGTCAGGAGAGAGGCTTGGAAGTGGAAATGGGTCTGGGCTTCCAAAATCGGACATGAGTTCGTCAAACGGGTCAAAATCCAGCAGGATGTCTGGTATATCAGCCAGGATATCAGTAGGAAATGGTGAGGCACCGGTACCTCTACCTGTACTTCCACTGGCACTGCTCTCCATTAACGGATAAATATCTTGGTGCCGATTCATTCCATTATAAGAAATATAGCTGAAAATATCATGAAAAGTTGCAAACATGAATTAGGTAGCGTATGGAAGGGAAGGAAAAAAAGGAAATGAATGTCAATTCTAGATGAACATGAGTGACAACATAATTGAAATCACGACTTCGTGTCAAAGCAAAACACTAACCGAGTGTGCCATGTAAAACCCCAAAAGGATCCAATTTTGTATGGCGCAGAAAGGTGCAAGAGCCCTCTTCTTTTCTCTCCTTTTCTCTTTCTAAGTGGTCGATACATCAAAATCAACGGGAGGAGGAAACAAAACAAAAAAAGGAGAGAAAGGAAGAAGAGGGAACGGCAACAAAGAAAAGAAACAGGGAAAAAAGACTAAGAGATTCACCACTAAATCACTAATTCATGTAACGAATACTGCACGAACAGAAGACCCACGTAAAAACAGAAGTTAAATCGAAAACAAAACGAAAAATATAATGAAACCAAAAAGTTACCTTCTTAAGAAGAAATTCAGCAGACAGAGGCTATTTTGCGAGAGAAATCAGTGAATCAGATTCTCAAGCCCCACAAAACAATTTCAGCAATGGAACTGCTTGGGGCACCTCCTCTCGATCTCCTCCTGGTTTTGATGCGCCTCACCGCCTCTCTCTCCTCTCTCTCTTTCTCTTTCTATTTGTCGTCTGTATATAATCCCCAGACCCCAGTTATTATTCTCTTTAGTCTTTTCCAGCTTGGTTTCTGATTAAAATATGAGGGAATCTGCGATTCTCTCTTAGCTAAGATATTTTTTTTTACATTTTTTCCAATTTTTACCCTATCAAGTCACACAGGTTTGTGACGAAAGCCAAACAAACTAGGAGCTCTTGAGGTCAAAGACTATTACATTATAATTATATGTGTTTTGATTGCTTATATAAGATATAATAACAGGAGATTATTTGTTGATGGTTGAAGTTTTCTTTTATGTTTTTATATATCCCTTCATATATGAATAATATAGGAGCACACGTATTTTTTACCTAGCATATTTTAGTCTGGAAAAAAGAATAGTGATAATTTTGACGAGTCAATGCATAAATTCAACTATTTTCACGAAAATAAAATTTGATTGTTTTCCGTCTTAGTTTATGATTTATTACAACTAGAATTTTCTACCAAGTTTCACCATAAATATTAAATAAAAACTAGCTATTTGAAATGATTTTTTACAAAATAAATTTTATACTAAGTAAAATTTAAACAAGAGTATTTTTTAAATAATAAACACATATATAGTAGTAAATAACACCATTAGCCACACGAAAATTAATATAAAATAATACAAAGGAGTGACAATATTTAAAGAGTAAAGTTGCACCACACTCACTCTTTTAAATAATGAGAGAGAAAATGGACAACTATGAATATTGTTGAGGGATGTAGCTAGAATGCTTTGAAATTAACATATTTTATGTATTATTATTAATTTAGTTTAGGTCTACATTGATGCGCAAGCCAAATCATATTTTTGCATGTTACTTAATATTTATTGTGCATATTATTTATTTAAGCTTGAGAAATCTAATGAATCTCGTCATTGGAAGGAGCAAATTCAGAATTTTCGTCAGGAATGGCAAAATCTATCATTTTTTTCAGAGAGAGGCAAAATGATGCATATTTTTAAATATAAATGATTATTTAAAAAAAAATTGACAAATCGTATAAATACACAATATTATTTTGCAAAAAAGAATTCCAAAGGGGAAGGGCGACTGCTCCCTTGGTCTCAAGTATCTCCGTCCCTGGTCATTGGTGTCAGGTTGATGTTAAAATCTCAATATTTTAATAATAAAATTTATCTTTTAAGCTTTCAAATAACAAAACTAGTTGATTGGATATTATGTATATATCATGATATAGCGAGTACATAAAAATCCATCATTTTAATTTTATTTTGAATGAAAGTTATAATCAATTGATCACATTTTTTGTAATTCACACCTATCTTAATGATTATCGAATAAATTTATAATCTCAAATTTTTTTATATGCATGTATTGGACAATTTATAATACATATAATAGCTTAAATCTATTAATTTATCCACAAAAGAGTATCGATGATGGACATAACTAGAATGCTTAGAAATTTAAACATCATTCATTTATTATGGATTTAGTTAATGTTCTCCATTGATATGCCGGCCAAAAGATTTTGCATATTACTTATTGTTCATATTTTCTCTCTAATTTTATTAGAGGAGAAATCTAATGCTTTTGGGTCTTTGGTGTCGTGTCGACGTCAATAAAAATTGAACTTAAGTACTTAATTTCTAAGATTTTAATAATAAAATTTATCTATTAAGCTCTTAAATAAAAACTAATTATTTGGATATTTTGTATATTTCACCCTATATATGTACACAAAGTACATTGATTTTATTTTGAACAAAATCTAATTAAAATCAGTTGAACATATTTGATAATTCAACCGCCCATTTTAATGTTTATCAACATAAAACTACAATCTCATATGCATGTAATTGATTATCTAACAAATTTATACTAATAAAAAAATTGACACTCAGACACTAAAAGCATCTTCATCCCTAAATTTTTTGTAGTTTCTAAATAATTACCATATCAGTTTTAAAAATTTAATCTTTCTTTAGTTTCTAAATTCTCAATCTCTAAAACTAAAAAGTTAGAGTTTCTTAATTGCCACGTCAACAAATACTATCAACGTTGTGGAAGATCGATCAATTTTAGTCAATGATTAAGCCACGTCAGAATTTATAAACTCTAAAGCAAAGTTGCTAAATAAAAAGTTCTGAAGTAAAATTAATAAATAAGAAACTCATCTACATTCCTGAAAATCATTCAGAAACTGCCACATCAAATTAAAAACTCTAAAAGTTTCTGCGATGGAGATGCTCTAACATTATGTGCCTCAAAATAACTGTGAGAAACTGCCACATTTAGAAGCTGCCACATCAAATTAAAAACTCTAAATTTTTTTGCGATGAAGATGCTCTAACATTGTGTGCCTCAAAATAACTGTGAGAAAGTAAAGAGGTGGGTAATGATGGAAGAGAACGAAAAAAGAATTAATGAATTTATTTCACCTCCTCAACACATCATTTCGAAGAGAACACAAATATCTCGATTGGAGGATAGAGGTGGTGAAATATTCTCCTTCCCTCCTTTGTAAAATTGTGGCGCAAATAAGTATTATTTTGTTCCTTTTCTTCCTCATCTCTTCCTTCCAATCCTCTCACCTCTTGTGGATCACATTCTAATAATAATGAGAATTGAATCTATATAAAAAAATGTGAATACATTTAGTTGAAAATAAATCAGTTCATCGTAAAATTAACAAATCATAACTTCTAAACAAAGTGTAATTATGGGAAGCTGAATTCTATGAGAGCAAAATCGGAATCTCTAGGGGCAAAACCGGAATTAAGGGCCTCAGGCTCCAGTGGTGGACTGGTGGTGGTGGGTAAAGTTTGTTTCTTTCTTTGTTTTATATTAAGGGTAGGGTACGACTCTTATCAGCTGCCGCGCAGCAGACGCGCTATATGAAATCGATGATCTGGATCGATGATCAAGTTCAAATCCATCGTCGAATGAGAATCAGAAGAGTTTTTAAATCTTAACACGAATTTTGATGCAGTAAAACAAAGATCGGACGACCCACACACTGCATTATACAGGTGTTGCGCGGCGCCAGATCCGATTATAGTGTAGGCGTGTAGAATAGATATGAAAGAGGTCTCACTGACAAAACTGGGGGTTGGTTAATTCTTATTTGGTTGTCTTGTACCACAAAAATGAAACACAATAACGCAAAAGATTCTTTTCTCATTCCTTGGATTCAATAATATGCACTGGAATCTTTGCTTTGGGACCTAGGTTGTGAATTGGTGATGAAACTTTTTTATAACTTTTTAAATACCTCGATTGTTTACACATAATGGACACTCAAGTCGCAATTAGAGGGAACACAAAAAAAGGTTACCCGTGATACAAGCGACCAATTAATCTCACGTAAGCTTGATTAACAAAGGTCAGAGTCATTGACAGAATTTATTGCAGCCGAGTGAACACGGTGTAACGAGTCAATTTCATATGATGCTGTTCAAATTCAATAACAATAAACATTAATAGGGTAACTCTACAATTTACAAGTTGATGATACTAAAATAAGTATATGATGAATTTTAAGAAAAACGTTGAACAATTCTATATTGCCTTTGATAATATATCTCATTTTCTTTAGTATTTTGCGAAAATATATACTTTAATGAACAAATTTGTACGGAGTCAGACATGTATGATTCAAATTAACTTGCATTATACTATTATTAATAACAATCAACGATTTTCATCAACTATAATAATATTTTTGATGAAAATTTTGATTCATAGAAGAACTATTCGAGATATAAGACAGTGACGTAATCAGAATACCGAATTAGGAGGGAGGGAGACGATTTGCAAGTATCGTATAATTTTAATGTTATAAAGATGTTAAAATTTTATTTTCATCAAATTATACAAATTTTTGATAAAATTTTCAATTTTAATCAAAATTTTAACTAAAATCTTACCATTTAATTAAATTTAATTAAAAAATTAAACAAGAATTTCAAAATTTTCTGAGCCAGGAGACGAGGCCCACCTTGACCCCACTAATATAAGATATGAGAGGGCGAGAAGGAAATTGATACCACACGAATGTCTTATATTATATAAATACTAGACTAAAAGGTGAAGAAAATTCTGAATTTAAAGTCGAGTTATTACAAATTTATTTTACATTCGAACGCTATTCTTATCAACTATTTCTATTGAATTTAATACTCCATAGAAATAATTGATCAAAATAATTCAAACATTTGTTTTTCGAACCTTTTCAAGTGCTTATTGGCGAAAGAAAAATGTTGATTGATCCAAAAACTAAGGATAGCTGCTGAATATTTTGTTTTAAGGAAGAAGAAAACGATATATTTGATCATTGACTAAACTAAATGATATAAATGACATGATTGCTTCTAAAAGTTGACATTTGCATTTACAGAATTACAGCTCCAATGTTTTTGGAATTGTGGATGGCGCCAAATTAGGAGTCAAAAGTAAATTCTATTATGAATCAAAATTAATTTGATTGTATTATTATTGATGCAAAATCAACTTGATTGCACAATTATTGATAACGGTCAATGATTGTAATTGATTTGAGTTTAATTTTTTTGTCCATAACAGACTCACTCCAAAAAAATGTTAAATGAATCTCCGCTTCAAATAAAGAAACCTTTAAAGATTCGTGTTCGGTTGCTGAACGAGGTTCTTGGGTAAATGAAAAAAAAGTAAACAAGATCTATCGTGATTCAGGACTAGGGCTGCTAATGGACGAGTTTCAGTTCATGTTCAACTCAGCCCGCTATTGAGGAGTTGAAGTTCATGATCAAATCAAGTTCATAATTATCTACTAATATCCAGTTCATGTCCAATTCATCTTATAACTGAATAATGTCCACCATTTGTTCATAAGCTAACCATATAGACATGATTCTGGACATCATAGTGCACTGTACTCTTTAAATGAAAGCTATTTCATCACTGTATTTGAATAACTTAGGTTTCTTTGTGTGAATAACTTAGTTCTCTCTTTGTGAAACAAAGAGTTAGAACTTGGTTGATCTATTGAGATGTTTGAACATATTTTCATTTAATCTACATTGAGCTCGCAATTAGTTCATAATTTGTCCATGATTGTTCACAATTAGTCCAGTTCAATTTTATCAATTGGACTTAGGACTGAACTTTAACCAATACCAAGAAATAGTCCATTCCATAAATATTTAATAGTGTCCAGTCCATTTTGTTCATGAACTACCCTGTTCATTAACAGCCCTATTAAGGACAATAAGGGCTTACAGTGGGAGCTCACATCTGCTCTTATATATTACAAGGGATAACATGATTCTTTATCCTCCCATTTGAGAATCTGTATCTGCTAAAGTACTGCGCGCTAGTACAGTAAACGTGGTGCAATATAGATCGTCAGATTAAAATTACGAACAAATTTTGACTGAGGGGCAAGATTTTTACTATACAGGCAGCGTTTTTACTTAAGGAGCGAGCACTTTATATTTTTGTGTTACTACAACGGATACGGATTCCCATAATGGTTCAACTGCCATATATTCTTATATTTCAGATCCATTAAAAATCCAATAAGAAAATGATTTCTATATCCATTAAGAAAATAATTAATTCATTTAATTAATTAATTATTCAATTATATATAAAGGTGCCAGTTGAATCATTTGATCATGTACACGGATATAGCACCATGATATATATGTACCTTTATTTTTATACAGACGCATGAGCTCAGAGGTGCATATGCACCTTTTGGTGATTACTGATTATATAACTATGCAGTTGGTGCCTTTAGATATGGATATGATATATAAATGGTACAGATGACTCGTACAGAAATTTTTTTTTGACACACTCTCTCTCTTAAAGTCTAATACACAGATCAAGAAAAAGGGACATACAAAAGTAATTATTCTTTTATGTGTCCGTATAAAATAATTGCAAAGGGATAGAGAATCAAGTGACAAAAGGAGTTTCGGTTAAGAACTTGCAAATATCGGATAATTTCGTTCTGTAGAAAACGTTATCGTTGTCGTCTCTCTCGCTCTCTTCATTGGACTAGAGAGGAATTACTCGGAGACTAAAGGCTTTCGGTGATCAACGGTGATTGATTGTCTCTCCGAAAGATCAAAGGCAATAACCGAGATAATTTAATTTTCAGATTAGAGGTTCTCTAGAAAATCTTGGATTAATCAAGTTCTATCAATAATACCTTCAATTTTGTGTGCCTTCAAAATTTATATCATTCATCATGTATATTTTTTTATGCATTTAAGTCTAAATCATTCATTTTATGTAAATGATATAAATTAACACGAAGCACAATAGAGACACAAAAGCTGAAACATTATAGCTCTCCTCAATATCCAATATATCAGAATTGTATATACCTGTACGTTTGTTTCTAAATGAAATAAATGGTATAACCATTTTTCAAAATAAAAATAAAACAATTAAAAAGGTAAAAGATAATGTCTTGACCCATAGCTAATTCCCATAACAAAACAATCAACCAATATATAAAAAGGAAATAAAACTAAAGAACCTTACAAATTATTAATTAGTAGATACACATATTTCTATAAATAATAGTATGTTGCCCGCTCAAAGCTGTGAGATTGTTGTTGTTGTTGTAATACATTTATTTATTTTTTGTTGCATGAGTAAATGACTACGAGGACATTGTTGTATCAAATAATTTCTTTACGTTTGTCGATTTGCAAAATAAATTTTAATTTTACAAGATTTTATAGGATCTTGCCTGCGAAATTGAAGAAGCAAAATTAGGAGCAATCAAAATGGTCAAGAAACAAGCTAACAAATCAAATGCAAGCTCAGGAAATCATTGGATTAATTGTAAAACTCAAGAATATTTAAATTTGAGATTTAAAAGAGCAAATATAAAGAAAAAAATCTGTTTCTAGCATTACGTGATGCTATCTGACATTACATGACGCTATCTGGTGTTACGTGATGCTATATCTGACGTTATAACGCTACAAGAGGATTATTGAAAAGCTCTGAAATCGACCAAGTATCAAAATCACAGAGCATAGCGTTACGTGACACTATCTGGTGTCATAACGCTATCTTAAGATACTCAGTTAATTCCTCAACCTTCTCCTAACAGAGCATAGCTTTACATAACGCCAGTTAGCATCATAACGATATCGTTAAGTGTGTTGTATATTTTTCAGTCTTTTCCTCATAGAGCATGGCGTTATAACGCTAACTCTTTATTTCAAAATTTCAAGCCAACGTTCGAATGTCTTTTTGTGACATGATATAGCATTATAACAGTACAAAAACAAAATGCACATGAATATCGTTATAACGTCATCTATCATCGGATCTACTTTTTGTCAGATCTGAATCTTTATAAAAGAAGGTGGCTAATCTCTTCTCTCTCTCTAACAACCCACCTTCAAAACACTAAATTTCAGCAACCACAATTATTAGAGCTAAAAAATCTTGCTAAATCTTTGCTCTAATCTAAAACTTATTTATTCTAAATAGATCAAAATTCTTGTGAGAGATTGTTTGACATGTTATCACCATTATCTATTCTCTATTCTTTCATATGGTCTTTGTGCTACCTTGATTATTTGACTTTGTATCTCATCCTTTGTGTGTAAGAGGACAAGGTTTAATTTTGTACAAGACTTTTTTATTAGAGCATCAGCTCGATCTTGTTACCGCGTGGGAGGGTCGAGAATCCCAAAGAGTAGTATCGTCAATATTCGAACACCGTTAAAATCTTGGTGTCACTTGTGGCTTGCTTTGTTTGCAACGTCTAATATCTTCTCTATTTACCTTAAGTGCTATATAATTATTTGAAAAGAATTGAATTGCTAGATTACTTTAATTATTTACGCTTCCGCAATTAGTACTCAATTAAGTCAAATCAGTGTTAATACTTCTTCATTTAATCGCTTGTGTTATCAATTTGAGATGTGTGTTGATTGAATTACTTAAATTGTTTAAATTGTTCGAATTGGAAAATTTGCAATTTAGTCCATATTTTTATAAGTTGTTGGATTAGCCATTGAATTTAGCCACTCTAGGGTTAACAGACATTAGAGATATGTTATTATGTTTCATAAAGTCAAAATTACGCTTTGCTTCACATTTAATTTTAAATTTTAAAATTCAAACGATCGATATAAAATCGTCCAATGTCATCTACGTATTGAAACCTCATTAGAGACTTAATTTTTGATTTTCATTGAATTTTTTTACTATTTTATAGAGGCAGAAAATTTGTTAATCTAATGACTTGTTTACATTTTTTACTGTTTTGCATATTTTTCATTGTTTATAGGGGTAGAAATTTTTTATATTTTTTACTACTTTTTTACAATTAGCTCTTGTGACTGACGGACGTACTTCAAAAGTTATAATTATATCATAAACGTAATTATTAAATGATTTATTTCTATTGAACTAAATTATTTATTTGTTAAACAATGTCTGAACAAAATAATATGCGAACGATCTGCTATCTTTTTTCCTATTTCAAATAGCAGGTTACCAAGTCCTCACTCCATTAAAAAATTGTATATTTCCAGTAAACCGTTTTCACGACTAATTAAACACGGCATGAAATATTGTGACCAACGAAATAAAAAAAGGATGATGGCTTGTAAGAGCGACACGTATGTGAAACCACCACTTATATTTTATTTGCCTTGGGTGATGAGTGGATGCTATTAAATTTTAAAATTTCGTATTATAATAATAATATTATATTAAATCATTTAAATAATAAAATAATAAAAAAGCAACATAGAGAAAAAAAAAACACAACAGTAAAAATACTATTTATAACCATTTAGCTAAACATCTTAAATTTTTATATATATAAGATTATTATTTTATCAATATACTCCAAACAAACAAGGTACCAACTTCCATGACATGACCATAGTTCATATATTTGGTGGTACATAAGATATGTACCACAAAATAAAAGGAAAAAAAAAAACAAAAAACAAACAAACATCAATCATACATTTTACCCTACTACATAGAACTGGCAACAGACTACCTATAGAAATCTTCAACATCTCACAGAACAAATCTTAGAGTTTGTGGGACCCAAACAAAATATAAGAAGTTGAAATTATACTAATATGACATTTTAATTCATTAGAATTTTTTTTTTATAAAAGGTAAGACTCGACAGTTTCTTACTTTCTTTAATTTTTCTAAGAACTTTAATTGTTATAAGATTTTAATTTTCTCTTCAATATTTGTTGGAGCTTCAATTCACGAGTGGAGCCACATGGGGTCAGTCGCATCCGTGATTTTTTTTAAAATAATCGTATATTTGAATTTTCTTAAAAAATAGACTTATAATATATTTTTTTAAGAATATGTATCATTTCGAACTTTTAGAAAAAAATTATAAATCTTGCTTCTTATGACGAAAATTTTGAATCTGCTCCTGAATTCAAGACCTTAACAATATTAATACTGTTACTAACCATTCATAGTGTTATGCCAATACAAGAACAATTTGGATACTCCAGAGACGGATACACTGAACACGTTGGATCATCCGATTTTGAAGTATGATGGTGAATCTTGTTATATTTGAACAATTCCTCTGATTAGAAGTATCCTACACTTGGCAAGTCCTATATAATATAGTGGTAAGACACAAGATTTTTATGAAAATATTTGGGGTTCAAGCTCCAACAAAAATTATTTTGGAGTTCTCTAAGTTTATTTTCTGATTTCTTTGTAGGTATGTGTTATAAGTCTACGAACAATGAATAAAAAAAAAGAATTATCCTACACTTCAGAATAATCAAGTTTTCTTTTCATAACTTAATTATTTGATTAAGACGTCGATCCTGCAACAATCTAGTGATTACTACTTTGTAACGCAGCAGAGAAACCGAGTCAATTAGTGTCATCGGCTTAAATGGAGTCGATTGTATTTTCTTCACGTGTTGATGGTGGTCCCAAAAAGCACTACTTGTTTATTAGAGATTCTGTGGAATCGAATCGGCAGAGGAGAAAATGTACAGAGAGAAAGAGATGAGGTTTAAAATAAAAAAAAAAAGAAGAAGAAGAAAGAGATGAGGTTCGGAACCAGAGAATGACGCAGAAGTGGCATTGACTACACTACATACAGTTTGAATTGTTGTGTTTGTCTTCTTTCTATAACCCCAATATATCATAATTTATGGAAATAACCTCAAAACTATATTACTATTTACTAGATAAGCTTGATTTCATTTAAATTCCTACACGCGGTAAGCTAGCTTGTTATGTTTGTAATGTATTTTATACTGGGGGAAAACTCCCATCTTTTCATTAAAAAATAGAAGTACTTTATACTGAAAAATGTTTTGGATTGCTCCGGTTAATAGTGTACATGGTTTTTTTTTTTGTGGATAAAAGCTACTCAAGTTAGAATGTCGGCTTCTCATTGAGATGAAATTAATTACAAAATAAACGATGTCTTTAGTAGATCCATCGGTACACAAGCTTTGTACCAATTATCTACCATAAAAGAAAATACAAATATAATACTCCTTTTCTGCTTATTACAATTTGTCTATGTAAATTGAACTAAAACGCCTCATATATGAAATTAGACTAATGTTTGTATCAGAATCCTGCTGCACATATTTAGCATCTGGTTCTTCACTTCTCTTAGAGCATGTACTTATCCTCCAAATTAGTCTAATAAATCTTCATCCTCTTGGCTGTTATTATTATCTTCATTTGGTGATCTTTATAGGCACCACCTGTCCAAAATTGATGCAAGTATCTAATCATATTATAAATTGTGATTTCAAGTTTTAATACTTTATTTTGAAAGATTATACCGTTTCTTTCATTCCAATATAATCCATACAAATGCAGCTAGTATATTACCCCATTTCTTCCTATTATCTGAATTCATAGTATTTATAGAGTGCCATAAATCTTGTATTGAATTTAGATTTAATACCATTCCATCTGCCTCATTATGCTTTACCATTATCCATATTCTACTTGTAAAACTACAATTCAAAAATAAATGTGCAACAGACTCATTATCATTATTACATAAGACACAATTTTGATGAACTGATATGTTTCTTTTAATCAAATTATCCCTAGTCAATACTCTATTATTTAGAACTAGCCATAGGAACAATTTATATTTTAATGAAGTATTTATATTCCACACTGTTTTGCTGATATTTATTTTAATGCCACATGTATTTAAAAAGGAATACAAAGACTGTAATACCATTGGTTTCTAATTGTCATATTGATGTATCACTGATTTCAGAAAAATGTACATTTTGTATTAATATTTGTAGTTGTTCTTTTGCATTCTCATCTCTATACTACACCCTCTTATTAGATTTAATTGATTTTTTCCATTAATAGTGTCAGTGGCGTAGCCAGGAATTCACGTTAGGTGGGTCCATAAATTTCAAATCGAAAAAATACCAACAAAATTCACGTTAGGCATGATAATCTGTAGTAAGAACAGGAACAAACTATCAGTACAGACTACAGATTACTTTTGAACAAACTATCAGTACACATTACCAGTACTGGTACAAGTACCAGAAATTTCACTTTTTTATCACTGGTACTCTACAGAGATTCTGATTTTGCAATAATCGCTAAGCTGGAATTTGGAATATTCAAGTTGGTACCTTAGTTAGCAGACATGGCACATCACTGATTCAAACTATTTCTCAAATATTTGTCACTGTTTGATGTTTGAGCCTCTAACAAGAACGATCAAATAGAACTTCTTTGCATATAAAGAGTCCTCCCAATTGATATGGTTTAATATTTAATGAACTAATATGGACCAGATGTAAGTTCATAAATGCTGGTTGGGATGAAACAGATACCAGTGTATCCACTATCCTATATGCTCTTTTGGGGACAAAACTTATGGATATCTTCAAGTCTCCTATGGTCTTAAACTATTAGAGCACTAACTATGATCCTGCAAGATACTGAAACCAAAAGTTATATATTGTACAGACATGCAATTTGTCAAATGGCAATAGCGTATATAGTGTTAACCGTGAAGTTTCCATCCAGGGTAAGGAGCATGCCTTCTGACTTCTGTGCGTATCATACGAGTGCAGGAATTAGATCTTTTAGCAGAAAATTAAACACAAGTTAAATGTGCATATTAAACACAAGAAACATCATTTCGCCAAAACTTCCCTGGAGTGCAAAACACTGACCTGGTTCGCCAAAACTCGGCTTCAGCACCTTCTGTGTGTTGGAACCGTGGACAGCCGCGTCGGAGGCGTCACAGGCGTGGTCTCGTGGAGGAGACTGGAGAGACGCGTTGGAGGCATGGTGGAGACTGAAGCCGCGTCGGAGCCTCGGAGGCGTGGTCTCGTCGGAGGCATGATCTCGGACGGAGGCTCGCAGCGACGCGCAGAAATGGAGCTAGAGTTCAGTCAGATGCTAGCAGAGAGAGAGAAAGAAAAATTTCAGATGTGTCCTTAATATTTTGAGATGGGTCCCTGTACTTTTTATAATTTACAGATCAGTCCTACTGCACATAATATCAATTTTTCAGGTGGGTCCCTGGACCCACCAAAAATAGCGTAGCTCCGCCCCTGAATAGTGTACATGGTTGAATGCATCTTTTTAATCCCACACAGATCTAAAAAAAGTGCTCTGTATGGAACGAACTGTACAACGTTTACTTGTTTGGTGATAGCAGCCCTCTTCACTAAACTAAGGAGACGTGTCCCACATATCAACCACATGTTTCCTATTAAATAACTGAAGCACGTGCAAAGTCCTATCTAGTGTAGTGGTAAGGCATAAAATTTTCATGAAGAAGGTATGAGATTCAAGTTCTGTCAGGAGCTATTTTTAGAGAAGTTTTTTTCAAGTTTATTTTCTAATTTGTTTGTGAGTGTGTATTTTAAATCTACTACAATGAATAAAAAAAAAACTGAAGCACGTTTAAAAAAATCTATACATATCACATATCTCTCTTTATTTTAATTTTAGTTTGGTGTTAACCATAAAGTTAACATAGTTCAGTGGCTAAAATCAACATCTTTTGTTCAAGAGATTGTGGATTCGAATTTCATCTTGAGATTTTTAGATTATTTAAACTTAAATAACTTCAAACTCCATCTTTATGTAAAAAAAAAATACTTTTATCAAGATAAATTTGTAGCAAGTCAAAAATTGATTTTTACGAAAATTATAGAAAAATTCTAAATGACTTATTAAGACAAACATTATAATTTTTGTGAAAAGAAATTACTACCATTGAATATTCATAAATTGAAAATTTCAAAATTATTTCAATTAGTAAAAATAATATTGTAGAATGCAAGGGCTCAAAGAAAAGGGAATGTAACAATTCAATTCAAGTACAAGTGAGGAAGCAAACAATTCAATTCAATAATTAAGATTTTCTTCTCATTTTATTCAAACAATCTTCTCATTTTCGCGATTTACAAAACATGAGTGCTTCATGCAATCTAATACTTCTCTCTCTTTTGAAAAATCAGAAAAAAAGAGTTTCTAAAATGAAATTATTGATCAAATTGCTCCTCCTAAATTAGGGCATAAAGCAAACCTAGCTCAAGTTCCCTCTTTCTTGGTGCATGTATAGCAATCAAATCAAAGAATAATAAAGTATATCAAGCATGTAATAATCAAACAAACATATAAAAAAATTAAAATGTTCGAGCATACATATCAAGCATTTGTCAAATAAGAAATTTGATTATTATTTTGTAAATTGTCAAACAAAAAAAGTGTTAAGTACAACAATCTTCTCATTTTGACAATTTACAAAAAATATGAATGCAAACATACAATCATTCATTCTTCTCTCTCTTTTTGTGAATTGGCAAAAGGTATGAAATTAGAAACCCTTAGTAGCAAAGCATCTTTCTCTTAATATGAGCATATAACTCTCCCTTAATTCATGCATTCAATTGAGTACACAATTCAAAAGATAATTCAAGCATATCATATTGCAATCATGTAAATGGAGAAATATCACAATAAAAGAATTTAACAAGATAAATCATGTGAAGAAGAGAAAAATAATAAAGTATCATACCTTGCATAGAAAGCTCTTAAAGTGTTGAATCAAACTATTTCTTAATCGAAAAACCAAGCATGTTAATGAGCAATAGATAAATTAACTCTTATGTATCTAATTTTACCCCTTCTAAATATATGACTATTCAAGATTGAGGAGTGAAATTTGTATTTTACCTTCATGACATGAAAAACTAAACAACATTACCAAACTTGCTTCTCCTTTCAAAAATACAATCAAAATGATATATGACCTAATTATCAAAAACATATACAAAGTGCACAAGTGAGGGTATTATTCATCAAGTTCATATGTTGACTTTGATGAATATGCTCATTCTTTGGATAATAAGATCAAGAAGACTCAGAAAATATATGACATATTCTTGTAACCACAATAGACTTGCGTTTGAGCCGTTTTGCTTAGTCTTTGGATAATTAGATTCATTTCAAGTACAAGTTGATTTCAAGTAAACTCAGAAAATATACGACTCATTTCAAGTACATGTTGTACCAAATCTTTCTATTCCATTACAATCATAAATGATCTTCTTGTAGCCACAATAGACTTGCGTTTGGGCCGTTTTGCTTAGTCTTTGATCCAACTTGAGTTGGGTTTAGCCCAAACAATATTTTTGACTTTACATCAACACCAATATATAGTTTAAATAATCATAACTGGTCCATCAACAATAATTAATTTACTTTGATTCTATATGCATTCGTGCCCAAAATCTTAGTGAAATACGTATAATACATTTGAATATTGATTAATCACATTTCACAGCTGTTACGGCCTATCAGGGAGATAGCCCATAGGTGTTCTTGGGATGGAGTGGGTGGAGAGCAGTTAACCGGAGGGGTTAACTGCCTGTTTTTGGCTTATGAGTTTCTCTGTTGTATTCTATGATACTCAAAATCTGATCCCCCTCCCTCCTAGATGGAGGTGTATTTATACTCATAATGTCGGTTTGCCAATGGTCTCAATCGTGGGTAGTTATGTAGATCGTGCCATAGTGGTGGTACACTTAAGTCGGTTTAATCCGGATGCTATTTTGGGATACGCACTTAAGGCGGTTTAATCCGAATGCTATTTCGGTTAAGACCATTTCGAGTCAAGCTATTGTGGTGAAGTCTAATTCGGAAGGTGTTCTTTATACTTGTGGACTAATTCGGGCATTTATAGGCTTCTCTGGGCTTTCCGGGAAGTACTGGCTCATGGGCCTTTGCTAATTTGGGCCTTTGGCAAAATGGCTTAACAATACCCCCAAGCCTATAATGTCATTTTCGATTACATTAAAGGCTTAACTATAAAAAATCGGGTAGTTTAACTGCATCACTCGATAATATATTTTAGTGTCTTAACTATAACCTCCCGGTAATATTTTTGAGACCAAATTTGATACCGTCCAGGACATTTTATTTTTAATTTAGATCTTTTGGGATACCTTTCGAGATATCTTCCGGGATATCTCCCGCCCCCAAGCCTTTAATGTTACCTTTCGAAGATATTAAAGGTTTTAATGAGATCTTCTAGGATCTTTCTCGAAATCGTTTGATCTCCGAATTTCATGATAGCTGTCATATATCAAAATATCGCGCCGGCATCGAAAATTGAAATAATCATTCGAAAAGATGGGCGGGAAAATGAGGCGTTACGCCTTTTCATCTCCGAGAATCTTTTACCCGTCCGTATTTTATACTACTTTCTACCTAAGCCTTTTCATTGGCTACGTGGATTACAGGTGTCATGTTCCGATAGGTTCGAAACGGGTGAATGTCTGTTGTCTCATATCTATAAATACATTTCTCTTTCCTTCGGAAGAACTCTTCTCGTTTCATTCATTACTGCATTAAACTCTGCAAAGCTCTCAAGCTTTTTAACTTTTCTGAGCTTCCTTATTCATCAAAGCTTCCCCTTCTCTCTCTTTCAATAAGGTAATTAAACCTCTTCTCTTTCGTTTGCTTTTGCGAATTTTCCTTTTTGATTTCTATTAATATCTAATTCTTTTTAACAAATTGTGGGCTTAATTGCATCATTTCGCCATTAATGGCTTAACTTTCTTGGTGTTTCTTGGTTTCTGTTCTGTTCGTGATCTTCTTAGCTTAATTTTTCTTTTTTCTTTGCGTAACAAGGCTTTCAAATCATGAGTTCATCAACCAACCCTCCTCGCCGTCCCGGTAAAGAACCCATGGAGAACTCTGAGATCAGTGAAGGGTGGAGTAGATCAGACGAGGATCTTGAAGGTCCTTCGAATGTTAACATCTCTCCTATAGAAGTGGAGGCTCAGCCAGTTCCCAACGAAATGGCTTTGGAAGAAGTACCCGTTCACAAGCCCGGGAAACCCTTCAAGTCTCAGGAAGAGACTTCTTCCTCAAGATCAAGACTTCCCAATAGCAAGGATGTACTCTTATGACAAGGAGACTTATGAGGGTACCAGCTCTGCCAAATGGGCAGAGTCCTTTCGCTTACAACTTCAACAGGGTTCATTTTATGAAGTTCATGATAGTCTCCCCTGGGTACTACGACCGGTGCCTATAGATCGGGCCTATGATATTTCGAAAGGCCTGTGTATCTATACAACAATGGTTAATTGTGATTTTAGGCTTCCTTTAACCGAATTCCAGAGGGAAGTATTGTTTCGGTTTGATGTGGCACTCGCACAATTTAGTGCATATGCTTGGTGCCACCTTACCTCCTTAGAAACCTTCTTTCGGATAAATTCGATTTTCCTAGGAACCGATCGCCCCACCCTCTCTGTTCTTAACCATTTCTACTTGGTCACACGGGTGGATCGGGAATGGTTAAGCCTAAAACAAAGGCAAAACCGCCCTAGAATTTTTAAAACAAAAAGTACCTGGAGAATAAATAAATGGAAGTCTCGCTGTTTCTTTCTCGAGAATCCTCAAACGGTCCCCAGTTTAATAGGGATCCGTAAGGCTTGGAGGCCTTTGATCAATTGGGATATTAGATTTTCCGATTGTCCCGAAGAAGTGAGTCTAATTGCTCGTGTGGAGCGAATTTTAGAAGCTATTACCCGTTAATTAGGGTTATAAAGCGCTTTTTAAAATATCATGTTATATTCTTACCTTTCTCTTGTTTTTAATTTCAGACGAAGGCACTATGGATCTCATCTATGATGGAGAAGAGATTCCTTTGATCCAGGTGGAAAATATTCCTTCCGCTTCGGATACTGAGCGCCCCCGAGAGGCTCAACTTCCTCCATCCTCCCGGGCCAAAAAGCCCAAGTCATCACAACCATCTCGTATGGACAAGAAAAGGCGTCAAAGCACTTTCGACGATAGGGTCCGTAAGAAGTCAAGACACCCGTCCAAGCCAAGCGAATCGGGTGCCTCTTCCGCTGCTCCCCTTACTACAGAGGAGCAGCAAGAGCTAAGTAAGGAGTTTGGCACATGGTTCCCCTGGAGGGAGGGCTTCTCGGTCCAATACCCGGACTCGGTTTGTATGAACATTCCGGGTAGGGCAGAAGCCCTGAAGATCGATCAGCTGGGAAGAGGTTTGAGGGACTATGCCTTGAAAGTCTTTCACGCTAACCGCCTCCCTTATATGCATAGCCAAGAAGAAGATCCCTTGGCTGCCATAAAAAAATTGAACCAGTCTCTTCTTGAAGCTGGTTGCTTCTTGAGCCGGGTGCATGACGAGTTAGCTCATGCCTCCGGGAAGCCAGTGGTCCCCGATCTCGCTAACATCACTACTCGGACTGCCAAGGTGGTGATGCAGCGAGATGAGTTCAGAGACCGTCTGGGTCGTTTGGATTCTATGAACCGGGCACTATCCGATGAAAAATAAGGCCTGGAGCGAGAACTGTAGCGTGTTCAATCCGAGTTGGACGTTGCCCTCGCCCGGGAGAAGCAAAAGGATGAAGAGATTGTTCTTCTGAGGTCATCTTTCGTTGATGGTTTCTTGAAGAGTACTGTATTTGTCCATGCAGCTCTTTATGTCTTGAAGGGGTCAATTCAACTGCTTTGCTACAACGTCTTTCGGGATATCTCCCGCTTCTTCCTTATCACTGCTGAGGAGGTGGGCGTTCGTCTCCCTACGGATGAAGAATGCAAAGTATTGGACCTAGATGGGTTCACTTGGGATCATTAAGCCGACAAGTTTCGGAATCCCCAGAGGCAGGTGGTTGATTTGCGACTCAGCCACCGTGCCATCAAACCTACCGGGTTCCACCACTCGTTCCCCCTCTCAAGGTGGCCCGCTCATCTTCCTGTTCCGGACACCTTGAGACAGGTTACCAAGGTCAACACACCCCGGTACCTACATGACTCTGCGGGGAAGGAGGCTGCTGCCGGCAGTAGATCAGCCGGTAATTAGGTATTAGTTATTTTTTCTTAAGGAAGTTCCATTTTATAGATGTAAAAAATGTTAACTTTGTTATTTTTTTCTTTCAGAGCAAGAGAGTTGGTGGAGGTAGCTACTTAGTGATGCTGGATATCCTCCTTATCTCTAGGATTTTGTATTTTTTCTTATTCTAGGTGTTACTAGTTTTTCTTTTTCTAAGTTGTACTCCTGGGGTATGCCCTTGAAGTTTTTACAAAATAAAAAATGCGAAATATATTTTGCAGGATAATTTTTTGTTCCGAGTAACGTCCCGACTGTTTCTGTTATATAATTTATGTTTCGAGCTTTGACCCTTAGATTTTCTTTATGTTTCGAGTATCGTCCCGTAGGTTTCTTTTCTTGGGTAGTACCCCTTTTAATACAAGGTTGTTGTCCCCTTGTATTCTTTTTTGTTTAATACGAATTAAAAACCCGGGGTTTCTTTCTATTCTGGTCCCACCCCATATTAATGTATGTACAAAATATCGGGCCTCATCCCGTGGATTTTCTTTGATTCGAGTCCCACCCCGTGAGGTTTCTTATTATTTGTACGTGTTACTCGGGTCTCAACCCGTGGGTTTTCTTTTATTCGAGTTCCACCCTGTGAGATTTCTTTAGTTTTTTTCTTTAAAAGACACACAGTATAATTCCAAAAAAGATCTTTATTAAAAGCACTTGTGAAATACATAAGGGTTTAAGCCGGGTTTTAAAGATTCCTTAACCTAACTAAATGTGGTCTCCCCACTTGGGTTGTTGGGTCCTTCATCCTTGCTCCTTGGGATCGATTTGTACTCGCCCTTTCAACGCGGCTTGGTAGCACTCCCGAGCTTCACTTTGTGTGCCTCACTCTATGCCGGTTCCAAAAGGGGTCGGGAATTTGACGACAAGATGGGATGTAGAGACCACTGCCCCGAAAGTATTGAGTGAGCCTCTCCATAATATGGCATTGTATGCTAAAGGGGTTTTGACTACTAAGAAATCTACTTTAGCAGATACTGCTCTGAGGAATGCTCCCATTCGAACGTGTAGCGTGATGGCTCCCTCAGGGTGGATAGAATCCCCCATGAATTCGAACAATGGGGTATTGATTTTTCGTAGTTTAGCCGGATCGATCCCCATTTGCTGGAAGGTGTGCCGGTATAGTATGCCTGCTGAACTACCCGTATCAACTAATATTCGACGGACCTTGTATCCTCTATCTTTAGTTCCAATACGATAGCGTCATCATGGGGCTGTGTTATCCCCTCGAAATCCTCAAAGAAGGTGATTTCGTCTTGAGGTTTTTTGGTTGGTCTTTCTTGAGTAGTCGGGTATATTACGCTCGTGAGGTATATCCGTCGGGCTTTCTTCGTATCACCTCCTGATGATATCCCTCCATAAATCATATTAATCGTGGGGGTCGGCGACCGTCTTTCTTTCGGATAGTCCTCATGTGTCTCATTTCTGGATTCATTCTTTTTCCTGGGTATTGGATTTTTTGGCCTTCTGTTATCTTCATAATTTCGGGCATGTTCTTTGAAGAACTGTTTATTGATATATCGATGTAGTTCTCCCATCCTGGCTAATTGCTCAAGTATGTCTCTTAGGTGAAGACATTCTTCCGTGGAATGCTTGGATCGCTTGTGGAATTCACAGTACTTGTTTTCTCCTGTAACCTCAAATAGGGAAGGTTTTAGGGGATGAGGTAGATTAAACTTTTCTACTGCGATGGTAAGAAGTTTCCTCTGGGGTCGGTCCCATTTGGCATATGAGGAATAATTGGGGATATATCCCTTGCGCCTTTCCTTTCTGGGAGATTTATTCCCGATTTTTTCTTATTTCTCTTTTCGGAGACATAGACCGATTGGGCCTAGACCTTGCTGCATCTTCCTCACCCCTGATGTATCCTTCTACAAATTCCACAAATTCTTGGAGAGTTGCGAAGTTGTTTTTATGGGCATCAAATCGGAGCGAACTTGGCCCACTCGTATTCAACAGTTCTTTCCGAATGGCGGTGAGAGTCACTTCTTCATTGTAATTCTTAACCATTCGGGCGACCGTGACAAATCGTCTAATGAACTTGCGGGTTGGATCCCCCTGGTTCTGCTGGATGCTAAACAAGGAATCACACGTTGGCGCCGGGGGCTTGATATTGGAGAACTTGGCTAGGAACTTTCTCGCCAACTCTTCAAAGCTTCTGATGGAGCCATTCGACAAGCTTGAATACCACTCAAAGGCAGTTCTTGCTAGGCATGTAACAAAAATGCGGCAAATGATTTCATCGGTCGCTTCTAAGATCCTGAGCTTTTCCCTAACACTGTATACGAAAACTTCCGGGTCTTTCCTCTCATTCTCGTTTTCGTCTCCGATGAAGACTCCAAGATTTGTGGGGATCCGAAAGTCCTTCATCGGGAATGTGTAGATATCATC
>CAXKVX010002210.1:0-64667 GCA_964058865.1 Eleocharis quinqueflora
TCTTCTGCCTCATCAATCTCTTCCATCTTCTTTTTACCTTTTCCCGAGACTTGTTGTTCTTGCTTTCTTTTGTTATTGATAGGAGGTTTAGGTACATTGACAGTAGGTTTAGGATTGATTGATGTTGATGCAGAAGGTTTAGGGATATTGGGTGCTTTTGCAGAGGGCTTGGTAATAATGGTTAGGCTTGGTTTGAATGAAATTTGGGCTTTAGACTAAGAGACATAAATATTGTTATTGTTAGAAATCCCATTGGATTCAACTGAGCTACTCCCATATTTTGAAATCTGCTCCCTTGCTCTTTCTTGCAATCTTAGTTCCTCCATTTTCATTTTCATGATATCAATGGCTAAGACAACCTCCTGAGGTTTCCAATAAAGTACTGATAGTGATTGCTCATCCTTTACTTAAATCACAATTTGATAATTTCCCTTTGTCCCCCTGTCCTTGTAACCTTAAAGAATAGATGTGGATAACCCAAATCTTATCTCCTACCTCAATCTTTACTCTTGCCATCTTAAATCATCTCAAGAAAAAGTATTTCGGTCCCAGTCAATGAGATTTTCTTTTCATGATATCAATGGCTAAGACAACCTCCTGAGGTTTCGAGTAAAGTACTAGCAGTGATTGCTCATCCTTTACTTTTAATCACAATTTTGATAATTTTCCTTTGTCCTCATGCCATTGTAACCTTAAAGAATAGGTGTGGTGGAACCAAACCCTATCTCCTACCTCAACATTTACTCTTGCCATCTTAAATCGTCTCCAGAGAAAGTATTTTGGTCCCAGTCAATGAGATTTCCAAAGAGAGAAACAATTTTATCTAATGAATGAATATCTCTCATATCATAGGGGATTTTCTTAATCTAACCCAGAGTTGTTTAAGATTGAGTTTGTGAAAACAAATTAGAGAAATCAACAAAAAATGGACAAGAAATAGGTCCTAAATCTCATGTTTCTTTAGCAATTATGGATCTTACCCATTCAATTGGTTCGATAATAAGGAATCCCCCCCTCTTCGACACATTTGATAGATCAATGTCCAAATATTGGGTGTGATAGTTCGACACCTTCTATAATCTCTAGAGCTCCAAAACCCTCAGACACCTTGATGAGAAAGCTATGTTGTAACTCCTCATGAAACTTGTTGAAATCTGAGCCCCCCAATTCAATTGTGTGAAGCATTGAGTCTGCCATTTGTGGTTTGAGAAATGAGAATAAGGTCAAATTTGGTGAGGAAAAAGCTTAATAAGTTGAGAAGGTTTCTGTATGAGATGAAGTTTTGTGTCTTTGATTTCTTTCTGGGATCGAAACTGTTGAGCGTTTTGGCGAGATGGAAGGAGGAGTTTTTGCGGTGGAGCATAAATTTGCTTTATGTCCCATTCATTTACACCTGAAACACAACTGAGGATTACAACACTCCACCGCATGATGACCTAACTCTCCGCATCTGAAGCATTTTTCCAAATTGTGATAGTGCTGATTGAATCTTGCGATATCTTCAAAATGCTTCTGCGAGACACCAGATTTTCCTAACGGTCTTGTCTCGTTCTAAAAGATTCTGCCTATGAGAGGCCTATTTCTTTCCCTTTTGCTCTCCATTTCTACTTTTACTTAAATCATCTCTTGTTTCACTGACTGGTCGGCGCGACGAAGATTTTGGAGGAAGGTTGACACGATTAGGCCAAATTTCACCTTCAATCGACTTCTTAACATATGCTCTCTTTCCATTATTGATTTTAGCAACTGAAGCATATGTTTCTCGATTGACTTGAGAATGGTGCTTCCCGAACTTCCTAATCATCTATCTTGCACGAATTATGTTCTCCATTTCATGGCTCCTGGATTGCTCCATTTACATCGACGGAGAAGAAAGATGATCTTGAATTTCCAATCACCGGAGAAATTCTCGCTCTTTCTTATCTCTGTCTCTAGATTTAGAAAAAAAAATCAATACACTGTATTAAACTTGTGTATTTCATAACAATTTTATTTTCCAACAAATATGGATTTTCCATGTTTCCCGGGCACGCAACAGTTCTTTGTCTTGCCTTGATCAGAGTGGAAATGCACAAAAACTGCAGCGATTAGAGAAACTATTGGAATAGAGCCTTGAGCCAATGAGATGTGCAAATAGCACGTTTGAAACATGTTCGGTGTACATTGTGAGAGCATATTCATCTCTGAAATTTTTGGAGTTTCTAATCTGATGTGACAATTTTTAAATGAATTTCAGAAATGTAGATAAATTTATTATTTAGCAATTTACTCCAGAATTTCTTATTTAGCAAAATTGTTTTAGAGTTTATAAACTATGACGTGGCTTAATCATTGGCTAAAATTGATCGCTCTCCCACGGCACTGATAGTATTTGCTGATGTGGCAATTTAGAAACTCTACCTTTTTAGTTTCAGGCATGGAGGGTTTAAAATCTAAAGAAAGATTAAATTTCTAAAACTGATGTGGCAATTATTTAGAAACTCCAACAATTTAAGGCAAGAGTAGATCTAGAGGCTCATTTAAGCTCGAGCACAACTAAGTTCGGGCACTGAGGTTGAGATAAAGCTCAGGCATAAACCCACTAAAGCTCACTAAAATATCATTAAAAACTCATTTTTCACTACAAAAATAACTAAAAAATACACTAAATTTTGCGTTTTTTGAAAATCAAGTCTGAGCACTTGCTCGGACTTATCCATGAATGGATCCGCCCTTGATTTCAGGAATGAAGATGCTCTAAGGAAAACTTTTAATCATATTTGATCTTAATATTAATATAATGATCTATTTTTTCCAAAATGAAATCAATAATATATACGGGAAAATTTAGGTACATCAAACATAAGTGCATTAGGTACTTCAAGTTATTTCGGATCGTTAGATACATCAAGATTCATACTATAGATTAAGATCGAACGATTCAGAGTAACTCGGAGTATCTAGTGTATCTATATTTGATGTATCCAAGTTTTTTCCATAATATAATTTGGAAAAATTCTATAGGTTGAAATATGATTTTTCCCTCATAAAAATATATCATACAAAATACAATATGATGTACAAAACTTTCATAAAAATGAAGGACATGGTCCCCCTCGTACTTCACACTTGAATCCGTCACTCCTGGAAAATTATTCCCACTTGGGCCAAGTTTAGCATGACCAATTTTTATGGGAATGAAATTTTGCGAGTATGGATTCTAACAAAGTCATTCTATGAGTTCCAGAGCTGATGAAAAAAAGAATTCAATTCGTCTAAATTATTCTTTCCCACGTATTTGTTAAAAGGTGGGAAAAAAGGAGACAAATATTCCTCTCGTAATGCTGAAAAGTGCCACTGGTGGGAAAGTTTTCCCACTTCCCACCCACATGGGAATGCTGTATTTGGTGTTCTTAGTTCTCATTTTTTCCTCTCTCCAACAGCGTCAGTCGGTCCGGTCCTGTATTATCAACTGCCGAACGGTCGTTTGAAGTGGTTATCCATTCCACATGATATGAATGAACTCTTTTCATTTTTTGGATGAGTCAATTTCAAATATGGATAACAATGATAAAGAAAATTGGAGCACACTATTTGTAGCTTTTGTATGGATAATGTGGATAGAAAGAAACAACATAATATTTCAAAATAAGACTCTTAAAAATATAATAACATTATATAATTCAATTATCCATTTGCAAATACATTGGACAGGTGGCACAAGCCATATAGCAAATTTTTTCAGGAACACACCAACTCAGGCTTCCATCAGAGATCACAATAATCAAGTAATGGTTATGTCGGAGAAAGAACAACAATTATCATCTGATGAGGATTTGTTGGGCAATTAGTCTACACAAGAGACATACACACAAGTTTGAAGAGGATGTCTGAAGTATCAAACATAATTTTCATTTGGCAATTATAATAAGAAAGTTATAAAACTAGGGCTATAATACACATATAGTATACATCATAGTATTGAATTGTGGGCAATTAGATATCAGTACCAAATACTGATAGGCTAATCAAACCCAAAATTAGGTCTTACTACAATTTGTTTTGCGTTTTTTATTTTTTCTCAAGTACAAAACTTTTGTACTTTGTATGTAACTTTTTGAATTTTGTTGCTTCCATTTGGAGGCCGGCACCCTATCTTGGAGTTAGCTTCAATCAAAAAAAAAAATTTTGGATGAGTTGTCTATTCTATTTTATTATTTGACAGAAATAAAATTATATTCAGCATTTTTTTCCCAACTGCTAACATATACTATTTTTTTTACTTAAAATAAAATGAAATTGAAGTTTTGACCAGAAAGCTCCATCCCACTACATATAAGCGTTAACTAGAGTGTTAAATTTAATTTACAACCAGTGATTTAAATTCCTATTCTTTAATTTAACTGGGCTCAAGTTGGCCCATAACAGAGAGTCTATTTATTAGGGAGGGTTTTATTTTTGCTGTTAAAACAATGACAGATTCATTTAAACTTTGAAAATGACGCGGAAAATTTTCACAGAGAGTCATAAAACAAAAATTTCAACAGATAAGATCAAAGTCACCTTAAAAATTTCAAAGAAGTTCAAGAACGCAAATATTACTTGCGCTCCTAAATTTTTTCAATTTTTTTCAACTCCCGTTCGGTTCTCTTAAGGTTACAGTACAAATTTTATACTTTAAGGGCGCAACTAATACTTGCGTCCCTAAAAAGCTTAGGACGTAAGTATTAGTTACGTCTTTGACTCTCTGTGATATTTTTAGAAGTCAGTTGATCTTATCTGTAAAAAAATTATTTCTCTGACCCTCTATGCAAAAATTCCAGATGTCCCTCTCTCTGACCAACAATAACTTCACTTTCTCCTTGCATCTATCTCAAGCATGAAGATGAGCGCAAAATCGTTCCATATTCCATTCAACTTGACAATCACAGTCGGTCCCACTTTAAGGAAGCTCATCTGCTGTATCGCATCATGCATTCGACGGTTCCAATTCGCTGATTTATACAAATATACCGTCCACGATATAATGCAAGAGACCCATGCATTTAAGAAAGCTCATTTGTTGTAACGCCACAATTTATTTGATTAGACAGTGAAACTTATAAAAACAAACATTGAAGGACATTTTAAATTTTAAATACATCATAAATTCTAATTATTAAACATATCATATCACATCATGCATATTTTTAAATGATGAAAGAAAAACAATAATGTTAATAATGTTGTTAAATGTATTATATAGGAATTTTTTGTTTGACCCTTAAAAAAATAAGAATGACATTCGTGACCCTCATTTCAAAAATTTGGCATCCATGGTTCTATTTTTTTGCGTTCATCGTTCAGACTAAACGCATGCGTTCACGTTGAAAAAACAAACGTAAAAAATGATTAAGTATGGTGCAAAATTTCAAATTTGCGTTCACGTCTGAACGCCGCATTAAGGCAACGTTGTGGACGCTACGTCTGGACGCACGTTTAGACGTGAACGCATATTTCAAAAGTACTTGATATTTTTTTTGCTTCGTAAACTCGAGTGACCTCTATTTCTGAACGAGTGCGTCTAGAAAGCATGTCTGAATGCTGAATGCAGAAAAGTAGAGTCATGACTGTCAAATATTTGAAAGTAGGATCATTGATGTAATTCTTATTTTTTTGATATGCAGACAGAAAAAGAATATAGTGCATATAGTTACATACATTCAGCTTGAATTTTTAGTAATATATCTTCAAGTTTGGATTGTTATAAAGAAGTGATAACCATACATGAATGAAACTAATTATCACCATTCTAAATTAATAAATCATAAAGATAACACTTAAGGCGAATCAAGTAAGCCAAATAAGCATTTAACATGAATCAATAGCAAAGTTTCAAATTTCAACCATATTCCCATACACTAGAACTGAAATCTTATACCAGTTATGGTCCATTGACAATCGGTACAATTTCTGTTGTAGACTGGTATACACAGGACTTCAGTTTAGTTAAATAAAGAAACCTCCACAAACTAAGCAAACATATGGAAGGCTTGCATACTAAAGTTAGTTACTTGACTAATTAAACTAATTAACTATCAAGACCATAATCCGGGATTAGTGTTTCATGCTTGACCCTCAACAGTAAACAGTTTCTAAGTATATCAGAAAAAAAAAAAATCGTTTAGTCAAACCTAGTACTCCATCCTTTACTTAGACCGAGATGATCGTTTTATATCCAATTTGAGCGGTAAATGACGCTAAAAAGAGTCCTACTTGCATGCAAATAAAGCTATTTGTAAACTAAAATTTAACTACCATTATACCAAAATTCTATTGCGACATTAATTGGGGGTATTTTTACCTTGACTTTAACTGTGATGTTTGACAATAGAGAACAGAAATCCTTAATCTAATCAAGATCTCCTATTTTTTATTGCACAGAACTTTTGTGTACTGAAAGGACACAAAATAGTTTAACAAGTAACAATCGATCACAAATGTAATACATTGCCTGTTTGGTAACCCAAGTAATATTTTTATTTTGGAGTCTAATTTAATGTTTTTAGAAGTGATAATTAATATTCTAAAATCGAGACCTGAAACTATAACTAAAAGAAACTAAAAAACATTGAGACTTTGATAATTTTTTTAAGGAACAGCCAAAAAGTACAGATATTTTGACAGTGACATATACAAGTATTTATTTCACTTATGGTTGTACTATGAACGTAAATGTTTATCAGTGCTTCGTAGTATGTACTCCTTTCAACAAAATAAGGATATTTGTGCGCTGTATGTATAGTTTGATTAAGATTTACCAGTACTCTGTTTCAGTGAAGAAATGAAAATGAGCAGATTTTGCTTTTTTTGGAAAATAAAAAAGATGTACAAACACTACGTAATACGAATGTGTATGTACGTGTGTACTTGTCTACAAATGTCTGTAAAAAGGCATTTATTAAATATCCTACTTGTGGCAAAGTTTTGGATAGCTATCAGAAAAATATTTCAATTTAAACTTTTAAATTGCAAATTTGCAATGCAAATTCTAAAAAAAAAAGTTGATTTTATGTCACAAAGAACCGCATATACTAATTAAAATCATTCAAGCATACAAATAAAAAAACACAGCTAGAAGTTAACCCATCTTACACGCTTTCCATGTTTAGAATTACATATTTCGCGTACATAATTGTTGTATCCAAATCAGTTCTTTGTTGGATTCATGGAGAATGATTTAGGCATGCATCATTCAAATAGAATCAGAGCGATTTTTGCGCGAACTTGAAGCTCCACCACCCCCTATAATTAGCCTTTCAAGCACCCCTTGCCTCTCAAGCTTTCCCTCTAGGTTCCATTAGCTTCCTTGCACCCTCCAACCCTCATTGCCCCATAACATAAAAGTACATTAATTCCATTTTGGAGCATGTATATGATCACCACCATCCCTCAATAACAATTTGTTTTCTCATCATCTCCTTCCCTTCTTGATAAGCACTTCACCCAAAAGCTAACCAATAATAACCATGCTTAGAAATTTTTTATAACTATCTGCCTCCTCTCTTCCCCTATATTTTAACAAACCAAAACCACCAATATTTCAAGAAAAAAATAAAATATCAAGGAGAGAGAGAAAGCAAGAAGAGAAGAGGAAGTGTGTATTGGTCCTATTCCTCTTCTCATTTATCTTAAAAAATAAGGGGCCAGACGGATAAAACAAAAAAAGAGTTGTTTGTATCGTGCCTATATGACGAAGAATAGCATCAACAACAATAGCAGCAACACAGCTGGCGTAACCGGAGCCAATGAAGAAAGACAAAATGTCGCCATGAATGGATGCCAAGTTACAAATAATACAAATGGAGTGAATTCGGGGCTGAGAAAGGGTCCATGGACAGCAGCTGAGGATGCAATTTTGGTAGAGCACGTCAGGAGATATGGTGAAGGCAATTGGAATGCAGTGCAGAGAAGCAGCGTTTTGGCACGATGCGGCAAGAGTTGTCGTCTGAGGTGGGCAAATCACTTGAGGCCTAATCTTAAAAAAGGCCCCTTTTCGCCTGAAGAGGAATTGCTTATCTTGAGATTGCATGCTCGAATTGGTAACAAGTGGGCGCGCATCGCCACTCATGTGAGTGTTCAGAAAAATATGGTGTGAAAATACAATTTCAAACAGGTCATACGTATAGAGGTTATGGTTTCTAATTCCATACAATGAACTTGGTGTCTTATATGTTGCAGTTGAATGGCAGAACAGATAATGAGATAAAGAACTATTGGAATACCCGTTTGAAGCGTAGACAGCGTGCAGGCTTAACGCCCTATCCGATAGAAGTTGAACGAGAGCTTGGAATAAGCCGTAAAATCAACCAGCAGATGGCCACATTTTCTGATAACAGAAACACTAATTTCACCAGTGGCAATGCACAATTTCTTTTGCAGCCATCTCCATTGAATTTCTCGAATGCAAACTCTAATGGTATTGGTGCAAATCCACTATTTAATCAGAACTTCCAAAGTTACCAGAACTTCACAAATCAAATCCAGACCGAAATGCCTATGCTCTCCTTTGCAAACAGTGGGCAGAATCCAACTGCATTTAGGTCACAAATGAATTATGGATTAACAAATTTCAATACAAACTCATCAGCTATGATGCCTTCTTATCCCATAAAGAGTGAAATTCCTTCATCCCAGATGTACCTAGAGCAAACTCAAATTGGTACAGGGCAAGTTCCTAGGGGGAATTCAACTGGTACAGGTGCAACAATTTTTGACACACAATCAGGACATGGATTGCAAAATTTGCAAAGGGTTCCATCTTTACCAAATATGCCACAACTCATACCAGCAGAGCCGACAAATTGGGGAAATAGCAATTCTGCTAATATCGGAGGAAATAATGGCGGTATGAACCGGCAAGGTGAACTTGCGAACAAGTGGGTCGGCCCAGATTGCACTAATGGTGTGTCTCATTCCCATATTTGTTAGTGTTACTTGATAATGCATTGTGTAGTTGTTCTTGCTGATTCGATGGCTCTTTCATCAAAATTTATTTACATACTTCCATTTGACCTAAAAGTGGGATAAGCCCACTTATTTCTGTGAAATCACGATTAAGGTCTTACAATTTACATACTTCCATAGAATCTTACTATTGCAGCAAAGACGTGCATTCTAAATTGACAAAGCTTCTCCATTATTGATCTTCAGATTTTATATTTTAACTATGTATATATTCTTTAGTCATGTAACTTTACTTTTTATCATTCTAAACAAAGCAATATAACAATAGATTTTTTGTTCCAATTCAGGACTGAATAACGCGATGCTAAAATCAGAACTGAAAGACTCTGTGATTGAGAAAACAATGGAAGAGCTTTCAATTTTGCTTAATCCCGACACCTCAGGCGGTAGTGGAGGAGAGACATCAGGTGGAGCTGGAGGTGGGTCCGTCATAACCAATGATGATCATGTAATGGGAATCCACCACCATTTCTTGCCTCTGACACCAGAGGGTCCTGCCTCTTGGGAATAATGAGTGAGGACTCATTCAAGGAAGATTTTCACTGATGAAATATTTCTGTGTTTGTTGCTCAAATATACAATCCCTTGAACCAAATACCCAACCAGCTTCAAACCATACGCTATATATGAATGTGTGTTGTATATATATGTAAATCGATGAAGATGATGTGTGTATAGATTTGTGTGTACTAATCATGTGTGCTCCGACTGCTCCCAGAAAAGAAGAAAAGTGAGGAAGAAAACTATATGCTTATGTTTGCTATCTCAGTGATTCTATAATAACAAGGTCAATTTTGGATCATTTGGATTCATCGGCATTTCCTTCGCCACTCACACCGGGGGCCACGCTGTAGCTAGGAATGGTGAGAGAATGATTGTGGAAGAATATACATATTTTTTTCACTGAAAGATGCTATCATCTTATGGTATATATGTAACATAAAGCTCTATATCAAAAGAAAGCATCTAAAAGAATTTTAACATTGTATATGTATTTTTTTCTTTTTCTTTATTATGTAAAAAGAAATTCAAATTGGTTCTACTACAGTGTGTACGTAATTTTATTTTTGAATAAACTACGAAAGGTGGTCAAATCATCTGCAATAATGTTCCCGTGTAAGCCCAACTTTTCTTTAATGTTTCTCTATTTGATATGATTTATCTATGTTTGATAGGATTTATCACGGATTCACGCAAATGTGTTAACAGTTCTGTTTCATGGACGATAATTAATTTTGTTTAGTTTATCGCTTCGTGGGATAGACGGCAGAGGAAATACTTGCTTTAGCCGTTTCGTTTTAAAAAATGTTCCAAACGATTAAAACCATAAAATTTGCGATCATTTAAGCATATACTAATACTACCAAATTTTATTATATTCTTAGAAAATCAAAAAATCAGAAATTTAAAAAATCACATATTACAAACTTACAATAACCAAACCAGATTTTGTGCCAGTAGTCTCAGTAATTAACCCTCAGTCTAATCAATAACCAAAATCACAAATCAACAATAGAAAACAGTAATTGGTCAGCTCAAACTCAAAAACACAATTAACCAGTGTCTAATATTAACATTTAGGCCCACAAAGGGAAAGCCGAGATTGAAAATAATTTACATCAAAATCAAAAGGTTTTGAACATCAACAGATAGCAGTCAAAATCTAAACTCTGAGATGCCATCTGATCCAGAATACCTTAAATTGTAATAATGACAAAAGAAGAGGTTTATGATGAAAATTCACATCATCCCTAACATATCTCTGACGAAATTCATTATCTGAACTGGCATCTCCAATGACATCTTGGCTCTCTTTGATTCTCTGGTGCTCAGGATCAAGAACACAATTGCCAGGCTCAGGTTCAGCTCAGGCAATTACAATTGCCTAGTTTGTGGTACCTCTCTCTCAACCCACCCCTAAATGCTCAGTATCAGGCTCAATAACACAATAGGCAGCACGTCAGTGAGAAAAGGAACAGAGCTGAGAGAAGCAGCGGCATTCAGGAGCAGAGCCATGATTTTAGTTTGGAGGTGGTGGTGAGATTCGAAAGTTCAAAACGTAAACAAAATTTGACAATAACAAAAAATTTGTTGGAACGTTATATCCATAATTTTTTTATCTCAAGTGTTGTAGTTTTGCCTGATTATAATCATTCATGTTAAAATTTGGACCAAAATTCTCCCAATTTCAGGAAAAAACACATTTGAAGCAGTTTGCAATTGCATAAAGTTTTTCCAATTTCAAAGAAAACGATCTTGAAAGCCATGTAGCCTTTGTCTCACAAATATATTTGATAAAAGGGCACTTAAGCATGGAAATATAGTAGTGTGAATAACATAAGTTAATGTTATTAGAGTTCATTGTCTCAAATCAACCTCAAATTCAATTGGTGACACAAGTATGTAGCACTTTTATTTTACCGTGTACTTAATACAAGAACGAATTGACTGGTACAAGTGAAGTTATAATTGAAAAAAGTATTCGTAGCTTGGTGAGAAAATTACTCTCGTGTGAGAGGCAAAGCTATGCGCATCTCGTTATGACTTACCTGGAGTTGGTCTCAGTCCTAGCCTCTACTTCAACTGAAAACTCTGGTTCAGACTTCAGAGGATGAGAAGATAATGATCTCAGCATCCAATCAAACAGAAACGCGCGAGAGTTGCTCTGAGAAAAAAAAAACATCAATAATGAATAACAATAATATGAGAATAAGAATAACAATACTAATAATAACTATGAAAATAATAGTAACAAGAGCAATGGTAATATGCATATGACACCCTCTTTTATCTTATGCATGTTTAATTTGTTTAATAAATTGAGATTTAAGTTGCTTGATAAATTCTTCATATTGAAATCTTGTAGAAAATCAAATTTCGTGATTTTTTTTTAACTTTTTTGTTATTTTTTAAATACCTGTTTGAAAACATGCATGTTTAATATTTAAAAAGTGTCATTTTTTTTGTTGTTTTCAAACTTTTTAAAATAACAAGATACCTCTAAAAATAAATAAATTTGATTTTTTACAAGATTTTGATATGAATAATTTATTGAGCAATGTAAACCTCAATTTATTGAGCAAATTATACATGCATAGAACGAAAGAAGATGTCATATGCATATTACTATAGTTATGCTCAAATAACAATAACAACAACAATAACAAAAACAAAATAATAACAACAAAAACAAGAAAAAGCACAACAACAACAATACAACAATAACGAGAACAAGTAAAAACAATAACACAAACAATAATAATAAGAATAATATAACAAGAATAAAAACAATAACAAGAACAATAACAATACTAATAACAAGAACAATAATAATAATAATACCAATAACAAGAATAATAACAATAAATATAAAAATAACATTAACAATAAAAATAAGGATAAAAACAACGGCTACGACAACAACAATAATAGTAAAATTAACAATAATAAGAGTAACAATAAAATTAACAATAACAAGAATAACAAAAAGAATAAACAACAATACAACAATGACGGGAACACAAAGTAGAACAAGAAACAGAACAATAAGAAGAACAATAACAATAACAATAAAAATAACAATAACAATAACAATAGTAATAACGATAACAAGAACAAGAATAATAACAAGAAAATGCACAATAACAATTACAATTACTGTTAGAATTAGGGTTGAGGCTTAAAGCACAAGACTAAGGTCAATTCACAATGCGGAAGCATTTTCAATCAACAATTTCAAATTAAAGCTTTTAGACCTTAATCACCTAGCCAAGAGTTTAAGCAAGCAAGTTCTTAGAAGTAATAGAGCAAATCACAAATCAACGAAGAGCAAAGTAATAAAGAATGAGTGCAAGAGAGAGAGCAAAAGCAATCAAGAGAACAAAGAGAACACGTTATATAACGTGGTTTGGCCTATCAATCAACTAGGCATACGTTCACAGGTCTCTCAGAACCAAATCTTCCTTTCGGGCCGATTTCACTATAAAACGAGTGTTCTTTACAAAGTATGAAGCCGATCTTTGACTTCTTCTAAACAAGCAAATCAATATTTGTCTCCTAGACCAATGTATGGGGCAACATCACACTACAAGGTTAAAGTCCGATTGACAAAACAATCTAGGACAAAAGGATGCATCACTTGACAACACAAATGTGGTGCACCAAAGACTAAAATCTAGTTAAGGGTTTGTTCTCGGATTGACAATAAGACAATACAAGCCATCCTAATGCTCTCTAGGTTAGGTAACTGGAGGAGAATTGAATTAAGCTCTTTGTTGTACTCAATTTGATGCTTGGAAGCTTGTGGAGGGTGTTTGATACACTACTGGTTCTGTTGGGATTTCATGTGTAAGTTCAAGAGTACGAAAATTAAAATGTTTGCCTCTATTTAACTCAATACACAAAGGATCTTATTTATATAACAATTGCATGCAAGATTATACTATGACATTTCATCAAACACCTCTTGTGCATCAACAAAACAGAAAATAATACATTTATTTCTTGCATAAGAGTGGATAAAAGATTATACCTAAAGAGATTGTCAAATCTCTTTGTAGAGAGGAGTCGATTCCTCTTCTAGGTCTCTTGAAAATCGTCGTCTTCCTTCTTCGGCCATGGAAGCACCCTTGTCTTTTGGTTCACCTTGAACCTAAACAACAACCTAAAGCATCCTTAGATAGATGGATGTAGAGGTTAGAGCTTAGATCCAACCACCTAGATCTTCAATCTTCAATTAACAAGCTATTTCATTTGGTGGCTAAACCTTGCAAGAGAAGGGAAAGAAGAACAATGGAGTTTTTTTTTTCTTTCTACACACAAGAGAGGGGAAAGGAGGGTTACTATTCACGGATTACTATTCATTCCATTGTGGGAAGAGAGAGAAAAAGTCATTTTTCATCTCAAACATACCCCTTTATATAGCCAAGTCCTAGGGCAACACTTGTGTTAATTATTTACACAAATGGCTATGATTACTCTCTTGTTATTCCCTAATCATATTTTGCAAGGATTTAATTTATGAGTAAATAATATTACTATATTATTCTAATATGAATTAATTTATTATTCTTATAATGCTCTCAAACATTATAAAAAATAATATTCACATATATTCTCATAAATTTATTTTATGATCTAAGCATGTCATTTTACATGACATATTACTTTAATATTTTATCACATGCATTTTAACTCATACATTATGAGATTAAATACATCATTCAAAATGTAAAATACTTGTTGTTTCTGTTCAGTTGGTGTGACCTTACAGAGGATCTACGTCATCTTGGGATATAATATAAAATACTTTATATTATGGACTATAAGAGGTTCTATCACTACATTATAGTCTCCCAAACGACATACTCGTTACGTGCTTGATCCACTTAATTCGTGTCTATCCTTGTCTCATGATATTTTAAATAATATGCAAAATAGGATCGTGTCATTTTTGCATTATATTATTTTCTTGGTCTCTCAAGTGAATTATAAGTATAACTACATCAGTTATATTGCATACAGTATAATTTCACTTTACCAAGGGGCCCAGTAATATCATAACTCAAATAATTGAGGGACAATAATAATATTGACATATAAATTTCTCCCGCACAAGTTGTACATAACGAATTACTATATTATTCCAATCATTTGAATGGACTTTAATAGTAATCACATTATATACTTCTCATGTGAAAAACTTACATGTCTCATATATAAGATTTAAAGACACATTGGAAACATTAATGACACAAAACTAATCCATATAATGCTTCATCTAGTTAGGTCATGTTCAGTATATAAAGAATCACCATTTTATATACTCATGTCATTGAATGATAATCACTTATCAACATTTATAGAACTACAATGTACTTTCAATTGACATGACAACCTTCATGGTAAATAATGTTCTCTTTAATTACCACGATTGTGAACATATTTAGGATTATATGTTTTCATCTAAAGAGTTCTATGGTTTAAGACCATGAGCATCTTCTTGAACGCTTCTAAAGATATAACATATCAATCTCAAGGAACATAAATGTATAATAACATTTAAAATCATAAACAATTCATAAATTTGTTATAAAAAGGATAACTTTCAAAACACACAACCTTCAGGTTCGTCTCTGCATCAGTTATATAGGCTGGGCACTTCTTGGAATCTTGAAACCTCCAAAATAGACTGTAGCGTTACAGGATTTCCATGACACGTTGTGAAATCCGTTATAACGGGTTAGCACCTTTCCAGAAATGCCCTTCTTCTCTTGTGCAGTTGTCATGTGGGCCAACTTCAGCAGGAACTCGTTATAATGCCATGGGAATCCATTATAACGGGTTGGAAGGCGTTGTAACGCCTTGGGCAAGCATTATGGTAATGTTGTGCTCGATCATTTCCCATCTTTTGCACTGCCTCTCGCATCTTGACCCGTTGTGATGGGTTATTGATCCATTGTGACGAGTTGTGAAGCGTTATGGTAACGTTGTGCTCTATTTGGCACTGTGAAGCCATTTCTTAATGTCTTGATAATGTCTTGACTTGTCTAGAGCATGATTGAGCATTGCTCGAGCATATGTGACATCAATTTGTACATGTTTTAACCTACATCTTTACCAAGACTCATGTGCAAGGTTAGTACTTATTTGCTTTGCAAATTGTCAAACAAGAAATGAGTTTATCCAACAAACTCCTCATTTTGACAATTTGCAAAACCATTTGAGATGTGCATATCAAGTGATGCACATAAACAATTATAATAGCAATAACAATAACATAAACAAGAAAAAGAAAAGGCACAACAACAAGAACAACAAAAACAATAATATAACAATAACGATAATAAGAAGTAGAAGAAGATCAAGAACAATAACAATAATCATATCAAAAGCAAGAACAATAGCAATAACAAGATCAATAACAATAACAAAAATGAAAACAAGAATAACAATGACAATAACAATACCAAGAACAGGAACAAAAAATAATATCATAACAATAACAAGAACAATAATAATAACAACAACAACAATAATAATACCATATAATAAGAACAATAACAATAAGTATAAAAGTAACTAGAACAATAGTAATAACAATAACAACAACGACGACGACAACAATAATAAGAACAAGCACAAACGCAATTACAATAACAATAACAATATCAAGAACAACAACAATACCACAATAACGAGAATAAGAAGTAAAAGAAGAAACATAAAAATAACAACAACATTAAAAATAACAATAACAAGTACAATAAACATACAAGAACAATAACATAAAAAGGACAACAACAACATAACAATAACAAGAAAAAACAAGTAAAATAAGAATAAAAAACAATAACAATAAGAAGAACAATAACAATAACAATAATTATAACAATAACAAAAACAAAAAAATAAGAAAAAGAACAATAAATAGCAATGACAATTACAATAACAATAATAAGAACTAAAACAAGAAAATGCACAATAACAAGAACAATAACAATAACAATAACAATATAACAATAACGAAAACAAGAAGTAGACGAATAATAAGAACAACAATAAGAGCAGCAGTAACAATAAAAATAACAATAACCATCACAAGAACAATAGCAAGAAGACAAAAATGAAAAACAACACAATAATAAGAACAAGAACAAGAACAAGAACAAGAGAAATACCAATAACAATAGCAAGAAAAATAACAAGAATAACAACAAGAATAACAACAATATAACAATAACTAGAACAAGAAGTAGAAGAACAAGAATAATAATAATAACAATAACAATAGAAAAAACTTAGGTACACTAAATATTCTGAGTCACATTTAATGGTTCGATCTTGATCTATAGTGCAAACCTTGATGTATCTAACGGTCCATAGCGACTCGAAGTACCTAGTGTACTTATCTTTGGTGTATCCTAATTTTTGCCACAACAATAACAATAACTACTACAATAACAATAAAAACAACAAGAATAAAAAAAGAAAAATAATAGTAACAATAACAATAACAATAACAATAACAAGAAGAAAAACGAGAATAACAAAAAGAATAACAACAAGAAGCACAAGAACAATAACAATAACAACAACAACAACAACAACAACAAAAAGAAAAAGGCACAATAACTAGAACAAGAACATCAACAACAACAATACAACGATAATGTGATTATGTGAACAAAACGTAGAAGAAGAACAAGAACAATAAACATAACTATTATAATAAAAATAAAAATAACAAAAACAAGAACAATAATAGTAATACCAATAACCAAGAGCAATAACAATAAAATAAAAATGACACGAGAACAAGAAGTTGAAGAAAAAAAAAAAAAAAAAATAATAATAATAATAATAATAATAATAATAATAATAATAAGAAGAAGAAGAAGAAGAAGAAGAAGACGAAGAAGAACAATAACAATAATCATAACAAGAATAAGAACAAAAAAAATAAGAACAATAACAATAACAATAACAATATCAAGAATAACAATAACAAGAAGTAGAAGAAGAATAATAATAATAACAATAACAATGAGGTGGACTATTGTGATTTGCAAATGACGCGCTTTATGTGGACCGTTAAATTTGTTATCAAAATTATTTTTATGGCAGATGATTTAAGATCCAAAGGTCCAAAATAGCAAAGCACATGCTTTGGAAATCAGACAAGAAAAATCACAAGAAAAATAACGACGATGACGATAACAACAATAACAATAACAATACAAATAATGACGACAACGAAAATAACAATAATAACAACAACAATACTAATAACAAGAACAATAACAATAATAATATCAATAACAAGAACATTAACAATAAATATAAAAAATAACAATAACACTAAGAATAACAACGACGACGACGACGACGACATCAACAATAATAAAAACAAGCACATGCAAAATAACAAGAATAACAAAAAGAACAACAACAATATAACAATAAAGAGAACAAAAAGTAAAATAATAAGCAATAACAATGACAATAACAATAACAATAATAAAAATAATAATATTAACAATAATAATTACAATAATAATAACAAGAATATGAACAAGAACAAGAAAAAATACAACAACAACAACAACAACAATATAACAAGAACAAGAACAAGAACATGAAAAATAACAATAACAATAAGAAGAACAATAACAATAACAGTAGCAATAACCATACCAAGAGCAAGAACAATAACAATAAGAAAAACAAGAATAACAATGACAATAGTAATATCAAGAACAAGTACAAAAACAAGAACAATAATTATTGACGGTATTTTTACTGTCACAAAAAGGAAAAAAATGCTTACATGATTAATATTTTAATTTCGTGGGATACCATTTAATCATGATATTAAAAAATAAATATGACATCGGAATGAATTCATGATTTTTTTCTGGAGCTTGCGGCACTCATGCGAAATTAAGTTAAAAAAAATAGATGCAAGCATCTGTTATAAATCGACAAAAAAAGAAGAAATGGAGGGCGGCAATAACAAATGAACTGGAAGTGAGCATATAGCTAGGGCGCCAATTTTCATAGAGAGTCAAGGACCGAAAAATTTCAACATATAGGACCAAAGAAACCTTAAAAATTTCACAGAGAGTCAAGGTTTGAGTATTACTTGTGCCCCCTAATTAGATTTTTTATTTCTCTGATTCTTAGGCACCTCTGCAGTGCTTTTCAGTGGTGGGGTCCAGTTACATAAGGACGCAAGTAATACATGCGCCCCTAATGAACTGTTTAAAAAAAAAAATCATTTTAATAGTAATAGAAGTTTTAAATTTAAATATAAAACTAAGAAGTTTAAGAAATAAAAAATTAATAATATTATTAATAGTAATTATTAATATGAATAAATTTAGTAAAAATATTAAAATATGAACAATATGAATAATAGTAATTATTAATACTTATGATTGTAATACTAATGATAATATTAACAAAATTATTACTTTCTAATAGTAATAAAATTGTTAATAATAGAAGTTAAAAAAATAAATAAAAAATAGTAATATTAATACAAATTGTTAATATGAATAAAATTGGTAAAAAATATTTTAATATAAAAGGTAGTGGTGATTATAATAATAATGATAATATTGATAAATGTATTAATAATTACTAAAAATAAATAAATAGTAATAATATTAAAAGATACTAAGAAGTTTGAAACTTTATTACTAATTATTAAAAACAAATAAATAGTAATAATATTGAAAATATAGTAAGAAGTTTAGGACATGTATAAGTATGATAATTGTCTCAAACTTTATGACAAATATAAAATGGTCCAGTGACAGGAGAATTTGGTTAGAGACGCTGGATTTGAGAAAGGACATGGGTTCGAATCCACCTCGACCATTTGACTTGCATTCTCTATTTCTCACCACCTACTAATTCTCAAGTTGACTTGAACACACAAACCCTCCACTATTGATAACTTCAAATTCTCATTTTGTTTCCATGCTCCAACATCAAATTTCTAAACGACTCATTGGTCTGACTTCATTATTTACACAACAAATTCTAAGAACTTTTCTCATAACATTATTGGCATCATTTTTGTTCTGTGGGCATCATTTCCTCTCGTGAAATACTGACTTGTTTTCTTAGTTAAAAATTCCAAATTTACATTATGAAAATTAGTAGCTTGTTTGAATTAAAACATAAAGAAGGCTTGTTTAGTACATTAATTACAACTATTGTTTTTTAGCATTTTTCTATAATTTTGAAGTCCGTTGTCATTAACTTGTTTAAGTTACAACTTCTCTTTAGTGTCTTGGTTTAATCAGTGGGTGAATTTGATGGATTTTTTAAACAAGGTTCTAAGTATTATGTAAAATTGCTATAAACAAGAGCTGCAAATGCAAGCACAAGTTAATATGAGATCTAAGAATCTATAAAATATAATCTAAAAAGCAAGTTACAATAGTTAGCAAAAAGTTGAATACAAATTCAAATATTACTCGAGTTAAAATATATAATTCTAGTCAAATCTGACTCGAGAAATTTATTATTTGAGTTCGAGCTGATAACAACTCACTCACTCGAACTAACTAGAATATTAGAATAACAGCCATAGCGAATTCTAATTGAATATCTGCAATTCCTAATTGAATATATCTGAATATATGTAGTCGACCAAAATCACGAATAATAAAAGTATTTCTTAATGACAAATCAGAACTATTAATTTCAATCCTTATTAACTTTCAGGTCAAATATAATGTATTACTAATTAGAACTTAGAAAATCTATTATTTTGTAAACAAGATGAGTATAAAAGGTGGGATCAACTCCACAAATTTCAAAATAAAAGCTTCATAATATCATACAAGTAGATGTAACATAGATTAGTGATCTTCGTGAACAGCTTCAAAGGTGGATCAACAGAAATCATGCTTGAATATATGCTCGAACTTGCAATTTTGAAATTAATTTTGAACTTGCTTAATTTTGTTCCATTAAATGAAAATAAATTTTGAACAATCAAAAGCGTCTGGTCTTATACAGCCAGATCTGCCACTGGCCATCTTCATATGCGCCAACTATCAAGGCCTTATCATCATCTAAAATGAAATTCTATTTCTGATAAAATGTTATTGTTCCGACAAGGGAAACAATGTCATAGATCAATTTATGGTTCCTAAAAGAGAATAAAATAGAGAGAAGCTCAGACAGCCAAGGGTTAGTCTTCAACAATTGGGTAAACCAATTATCAGAAACTCTAGTCCAAAACAATTTCTTCCTCATAGCTCATCTCTGTGTAAAATAAGAGAATTTGGATGTAGACAGCAATAAGAGAATTTGTTCTACAAAAATTGTTCTCAAGCAACAATCGAGTGCCAACTAATTGAATAATAAATGGCAACCGAAACGATATCTCGAGAAATTGATTTCCCTCTTAATTTTTCGGACAGACCTATGAAATTGAAAGGCATGCCCGCTTATTCTAAGAGGATAATTTGCCAATTGAAAGTTCCTCGAATATAATGTAAAAGATCGTGACAAAAGGGAGAAACTAATTCATGGACTGAAATATATTTCTCCATGGATTGAGAATTCAGTTCGAATAAAGAAAATTTCAAAGCTTTAAAAGATCTCCTACTTTGATAGAAAAGCATAGAACCCCCGAATTTGAAAGAGGAAGCAAAAGGGAGAACTACTGATGGCGGCTACGTGATCGATTAAACCCTAGATGGGAAGGCAGCTATATATAACCATGGAAGAAAAAATTGCTAATTACACCCTAATATTTTACTTTATTTGTACTAATGACTGAGCAAATAATAAAATTATAAAAGTTTGAGTCTAATGTCAAGTTTCGGTATCAAATCTTTATTAATGATATTTAATCTTAAATATTTTTTTGCTTCCTCTAGATCACCTATTTTTTTGCTTATCGGCTATCTTGCTAGGTTCCAAAAAATCATCTATTTCAATAAAATCATTAGTCAAAAGTGTGTCTCGTATACATGTTCTCGATAGATTATCATCTATTCTAAAGTTTTCGAATAGGAATTGCAAACCAGCACCTCTAGATCTTTTGAGTAAAACATTTCCTTCATATTTTCTAAGTAATGCTTGTCACATATCATAAACATTACTTCTCTCCAAAAATGGGAGCAATGGACTCATGTACCGAGGCAAGAATGGTATTTACCGCTTGGTCATTTTTTCTCTTCTTTGATAAAGAAACAACAATCAATTTGTTGGTTTCCTCATTGATTTCCGGTACGTATTTGGTATACACAACCTCCAAAAGATCTAGAATACTTAGGGTGCGTTTGGATCATGCTATGATTAGTGCAAAAATAGTGCTATCTAGATTAGTGGTTGAAATAGTGGTAATTTTTTGCTATCTAGGTTAGTGCAAAAATAGTGTTATCTAGGTTAGTGAAAATGTTGTTTGGATTGCACATTTAGAGTAGTGATGGTAGAAACTAGTAAAATAATGAATTGTTTTACTTTTTAATGGATAATAATAATAAAATAATAAAATATTGATATCATTTTATAATATAATAATAATAAAATTATAATAATATAATAATAATAACACAAATGATAATAATACAAAAATAGTAAAGTAAATAATATAATAAAATAATAATATTAAAAATAAAATAATGACAATTACGATAATAATAATAATAATAATAACAATAAAATAATAATAACAATAATAAAATTACAATAATAATAATAATAATATAAAATAATGACAATTACAATAATAATAATAATAATAAAATAATGATAATAATAATGATAATGACAATAATAATAATAATAAAAAATAAAATAATGACAATAATAATAATAATAATAAATAAAATAATGACAATAATAATAATGATAATTACAATAATAATAATAATAAAATAATGACAATTACAATAATAATAATAATAATAATAATAAAATAATGATAATAATATTCATAATAATAAAATAGTTGAATTAGCTGATAATAATAATAATAATGACAGTAATAATAATAATAATAATAATGAAATAATGACAATAATAATAATAATAATAAATAAAATAATGACAATAATAATAATAACAACAACAATAAAATAATAATAAAATTATAATATAATAATAATAACACAAATGATAATAATACAAAAATAGTAAAGTAAATATAATAAAATAAAAATAATATTAAAAATAAAATAATGACAATTACGATAATAATAATAATGACAATAAAATAATAATAACAATAATAATAATGACAATTACAATAATAATAATAATAATGACAGTAATAATAATAATAATAATAATAATAATAATAATAATAAAATAATGACAATAATAATAATAACAATAATAATAAGAGCATGGCTAAAATAATATGCATAGTACACCACATTTTGTACTATGCATATATATATAGGTCATTAAATTGAGATTTAAGTTGCTCAATAAATTCTTCATATGAAAATATTGTAGGAAATCAAATTTCTTGATTTTTAGAGCTTTCTAGCTATTTTTTAAATATTTTTTAAAAACAGTCCAGATTTAATACTACAAAAGTGCCATTTCTGGGCTGTTTTTAAAAAATATTTAAAAAATAGCAAGAAAGCTCTAAAAATCACGAAATTTTATTTCCTACAAGATTTTGATATGAAGAATTTATTGAGAAACTTAAATATCAATTTAATGACCAAATTAAATACAAATGGGCGCATAGTACGTTATGTGGTGTACTATGCATATTATTTTAGCCATGCTCATAATAATAATAATAATAATATAATAATAATAAATAATATAATAATAATAATAATAATAAAATAGTTTAAGGGGAGCTATTCACGCTAACTCAACCGAATTGTTGAGTTAGCTAATTAGTTAAAATAGTGAGCTACTCATGATTAGTGCAAAAAATCTATTCAATGTTTGGATCATTTACTGTGTAAAAATAGTGCACTATCCATGGTTTGCACTATTTTGAACTCATCCAAACACACCCTTAAATAGTTGTTCATACACTTTTTCCAATAACCAAAATTTTTGCAACTCTGACCTAAAACACGTGGAGGTGTTATATGCTTATAGGAAGCCATTTGTGGATATGAATTAGACATTTGCTTGCAATTAAGAGTTTCTTAATGCACAAGCTCAACTGATGATCTTATACCACTTTGATAACCTAGGCGCCTAGGTTATATACTAATATTTAATTTCACCAACAAATAGGGGTTTAATTGCAATTTTCCAAATTGTGATAAAAAAACAATTCTATCAATTCTTAGCAATACGATTCTACTAATCAATTCTCAAGCAATTAACAGATGCAATTAAATAAAGGAGAAGAGATAAAAATGAATAGAGAATAGAAAAGCTCGATGTGTTGACAGAGCTCGGTGTGCCCCGTGGCTAGCCTACATCTTCGATCTCCGGCGCTCTCGCTTCTTGCAGTAAAAAATCTAATCTGCTTCACTAAATCAACTATCTATTACAAAGTCGAACTTGATCTCTTTACACACCAAGATAGAGAATCAAGCCTCAAATGAATAACTCACAAACAAAAGAATAGAGAATATGATGATAAAAACCAATCAACTAGTCAATCTCTCATTCAATACTATATTAATTTGACTTAATTGGACTTGAAAAATGGGTAATAGTTTTATCTAAGTTTTTAGCTCTACAGGAAGAAGGTGACTGCTCTTTTGATTTGAATTAACAGCAGGAGGAAAGTTATGGACGAAATTGGGAGCATCCCCTTTATAGGTGTGCAAAAACCTTGGTTAAAAAGTTTCTCTGCTCCGAACCGTTACAACGGTTGCTTAGAAGCTGCCAAAAGTTCGAGCCGTTCGAACACATTTCAAAGAGGCAATTTAGGTCAACCGTTGCAACAGTTCAGAACCTTTTTGCAACTTTAAGATTTGACTCGAAATGGGAAATTTTTATTAAGTTGGATTTGCTCAACCATTACAACAGTTCAGAATCATTGGTAACGATTCATGCTGAAATGATGTTTTTGCTGGGTTTTTGCATATTGTCTCAAATCCAATTTATCCTGAATTAATTTTAGCATAAGTAGAATATAAAATCATAGTCTTCAAACTTTATCTTGATAATTTTGCTCATTTTTTGCTTCTTTTTTTAATTTTGCAAAATGATCCTGCAAATTTTTTTAAAACACAAGATAAATGATAAAATTCCAAAAAAAATTGAATCGACAAATGTAAAGACATTGGCTTGAGCCAACATAATCAATATCACACTAATTAGGTTAACTGATAAAAGAAAAAAAATAGAAAACTCCAAAGTCAATGAGAAATCCTATATTTCATTTTTTAAGCAGGATAAATCATCTATCTTTTTATAAATCAAAGAAAAAATAGTCTTTATTATCAAAATAATTTCTCGGTAGAACATCAAACATGTTTTGTGGTACTTGTGTAAGTTTTACTTTAAAGTAAAAACTCGCAAGAACTTGACACATGTTTAATTTTAAAGTAAAAACCCACAAGAACTTGACACCTGTTTTTCTTCTCATTATGTATTTTTTCTAGGATGATATTATTTATATGAAAAATATTACTTTGGACACATTCATTTTTTAAGAAGGATAGATCTTTATTATTTTTATTAATAAAAAACCTGTCTAATTTTTTTATTAATAAAAAAATAGTCTTTATTATTTTTTTTTATAACACATAATAGTCTTTATTATTAAAATAATTTCTCAATAGAACTTCAAACATGTGTTCGTGGTACGTGTGTAAGTTTATTTTAATGTGAAAACCCGCAAGAACTTGACACTTGTTTTTCTTCTCATTATGTATTTTTCTAGGATGATATTATTGGTATGAAAAATATAATTTTGCACACTAAAAGTAAATTCATTTCTACGTATTTCATTCATTTGACATGAAAATATTAATAATATGAAATGAATAATGAAAGTAGTTGTCAAATTAAAAGTGTTTTCATGACTTTTTTTCAAGAATATAATTGTTTAAATTGAATTTAACTTCGGTATAAGACACAATTGTATCAATAGCATTGCCCTTTTTTCTAGAACATATAAGGCGATCAAAGTAAAAACAATGGAAGTATAAATTTACTAAATCTAAATAAAATTAAAGATGTTCCATATATTTGTCTACTTCTAAAAAATAGACAGATATAGTAGCTATATAAAAGATAATTTGTTTAATGAATTTACTAAAACTAAGAAAGATATAATTTTTTAGTATCATATATTATGTTACGCAAAAATATTATATAAAGTACAAAATTCCATATACTTTTTTATCTTGAATTCAAATTGCAAATGGTTGATCTTAAGCATTGAATTCAAATTGCAGAATTTGCCTTTTTTGAATTGTTTTTTAATATTTTATCAATTGAGTAGAAAAATTGTTAATCTAACGATTTGGTTTGTGACCAGGAGGTCACGAGTTCGTGTCGTGGAAACAATCTCTTGTAGAAATACAGAGAAAGACTGCATACAAAGACCCTACAGTGTTTCGACCCTTTCGCGGACCTCGCGTAAGCAGGAGCTACGTGCATCAGGTGCCCTTTTTTTAGTTTATCAGCTGGGTAGAAAATTCGTTAATCTAACGATTTACAGAACTCTAATTTAACGAACTTTTCACCTATCCGATAAAATAGTTAAAAATTAAAAAATATAAAATTTGATCTCCAAGTAGATTTTAGTATGGACTACAATTTCAATGGTTCACATCAGTCATTGCACTTTGAAATTCGTCATACAAGTCTAAAATATTTTTCTTTTGCTTTATGAAATATTTTAGCACAACTTCTTTTATGACGCCGTCTCGTGTCCCAAATCACAACTCTGCAATGACTGGCTCCGATAACTGATTTAGTGGAATATAAACAACAAAGGAAAGTAACATGCTAAGTAGCCAATGGGCAAATTCTCGAAATTCTCTCACAAACTAAATTTCATTAAACAAAAACATGATTGATACAAATGACTAAGGTCTCTTATATCGGCGACAAATGCCTTGAACCCAAAGTAAGCAACAATAGAAATAAATGAAGAAAATAACTCATTGATTCAGTGAATATGCCGAAATTAATTGGTAAAGAAATAAAATACAAGAAATAAGAAAATAATCTAAGTAGATTTGGAGTGCACACAAAGTGATCTTGAAATAAATTTGGATAAAATTCATCACATCAATTCAGAACAATCGAATAAGATTTCGGGTTGGATCTTCTGGACTGCGTCATACTCCTCGGGTTGATAAAAAGCTTATCCTCAAGCTTGACTGGATTATCTTTGTTACTGATGAGAGGTCGTGAGGTGATTCGGGTGGTGGAGGTGGCTCAATAGTTGGAGAGATGAATTGAACACGAAAGGTGAGAAGTACTCGAGTGGTTGTGGTGATTGCAACAACATACAAGGTGGGGACATATTTGGAGTAAGAGTCCGAGTAGATTGTGGTTTGGGTTCAACTAGTCCATAGTGTTCTTCTTCGGGTTCGAACTCGACCAGTCCCTCGTCTTCATATTCTTGATGGAACTCTTTGGACTTGAGATACTCAATAGCTTCTCGAGGAGACTCTTCAAACTCGAGATATCACATGTCTTCTCATGATTCTCGGGGCAACTCTTCAAACACGAGAAATTTTGCGGTGTCGGCCTCGTGTATGTCCTCCTCAAGATCTTCGATGAAAAAGTTGGGATCATACTCGCATCCCTCATTCTCGTTGACTTCGAAAACAAACTTGGAGTCATCCTCGAAATGTTTCTCGTAAGCTTCCTCGGTGTACTAAAAAACATACTCGGGACCATCCTTATAAATTTATTCATCGGAAACTTCTTCTTTGGGTTCTTGCTCGAACTCTTCATTTGCTTTTAGTTCTCGAGAAAAACTCTCGATTTCAAGAATTGTGCTCATTGAATCCGAAAACTTGATAATAGTGCCTTTCAAACTCGAAGATTCGAGAAACTTGTGGTTTGTGATCGAGTGCTCGGGATGCTTGCTCGTCAAATTAGTGGGCTCGAGAACCTCATCTTTCGGACACGAGACCTTGAGAACCTCATTTGCCGAATTCGATAACTCGGGAATCTCGTCGAAAGTTGACTCGTTTGTTTTCTCATCCGGTTTGAGATTTCTCGAAAATGAAGGTATCTTAACTCGCAGAACACAATCCCAGTTTCGATCACGAACTTGAGGGTTGTTGCGGTTTCTGTTGTCATAGTCGTCTCGATTTTGGTTGCCATTATTAGCATTGTTTCGGTTTCGTTTATCATTCAGGTCTAGTCAATCCAGTAGAGTTGTGAAAAATGCTGTGGTTTGTCGCTGGTTTTCATCCATGCGTTGAAGTAATGCTTCCTGTCTCTTCTAAATAACTCGACAAGGGCGGTTATGCTTGAATCTACCATTGGTATGGAATTGGTTGTAATCGGTGATGATGATGTTGTTGCGACAGGGTATGAAGGTGCTTGAAAATGGTGATGGAAGGTGATTACGAAGATAAAACCTTGTACAAGACAAATGTGGTGGATGATATTGGCGGTTGTCAGAGATACAACTTCACGTAAGCGCGAACGTGGTTGTTGAAACTTGCTCTGATACCACTTGACGCCATCTCGCTGCCCGAATCACAACTCTACAAGGACGGGCTTCGATTATTGGTTTAGTGGAATATACAACAAAGAAAAGTAACATGTTAAGTAGCAAAAGGGCGAATTCTCAGAATTCTCTCACAAACGAAATTTTATTAAACAAGACATGATTGATACAAATGACTAGGGCCTCTTATATAGACGACAAATGCCATGGGTCCAAAATAAACAATAATCAAAATAAAGAAAGAAAGTAAATGATTGATTCAGTGAATATACCAAAATTAATTGCTAAAGAAATAGAAAAATAAGAAAATAAGAAAATAATCTAAGTAAACTTAAAGTGCACACAAAGTGATCTTGAAATAAATCCGAGTAAGATCATCTACATTGGAGCAATCCATTTTAATCGCTAAACAACCACATCATCACTTTTAGCAATTAAGAAGATTCATAAATTGTTAAACACTCAATCCCAACAATCCGCTAATAATTGTAAATTAAAGAGAAATAAAGAATATTGTCCAATCGTTTTGCCAGCATGTCACTTAAGCAACAATTTCTTAATAAGAAAATTTGCTTAATTAACAATTCATCTTCAACACAACAATTGAAATAATAACTGCCACATGAACGTATCAGTTCAGTTCGATGTATAGAATCTTTATTCCTAAACCGAAGAAGCCGGGTAAGATTCAACCAATAATTGAGCCGACGAAGAGGACCCAACAATTGAAATAACAATTACAACATCAAAATAAACAATTATAAAACAGTTACCAATGTAGATGCTCTAAGATTCACCACATTAATTCGGAATCACAATCCGAATAAGATTTCGAATTAGATCTTCTGAACTGTGTCCTTATATATATATATATATATATTTATAGAGATGGATTACGGTGAGTCGCGACCTACCATTTAATTTTTGCGTCGATCCTAAAAGCCGTCTGATCTGCTTCAAAAATGGTGTCGCCAAATTTGATGGATTTTGGTTTCGCTCTCCTCCATTTCTAATAAGTAATAATGCATTTATTTAAAATAAAATATTCTCTCTCATACCTCTCCTCTCCTGCTTTTCTCTCTCTCGTGCTTTTCCTTTCTCATCTCTCATTCTAGGTTTTTCGACGGCAGCTGGCTTAATCTCCTCGAGAGAGAATTCGACTCTGGCAAAGAGGTGCACCTCAAGCCACCATCTCGCCTCAGCCTCATGCCTCTACCTCCTCGAGCCACCATCTCGTCTCAACCTCGCGCCTCAACCTCCTCGAGCCACCATCTCGCCTCAGCATGGCGCCTCATCTTATGGAGGTAACTGATCTTAATTTTTGAGTTAACTGATATTTGTTTCCATGTGGGTTTTCTAGTTCTGCAATTGATAAATGCTAATTATTTTTTTCTGACAGAAGATGAGGGGTGTAGAGGTTAAAGGTTGCCACCACTCTTGTGCCTTCGTTCGATCGGTCTTCTTGTTGTTCAGATATTTCTGTTTTGTTTTAGACTAAATGTATGTATCAAGACGTTAAATGAATATTTTTTGTAGAATTTATTTTTACTTCAGTTTTCTTTTCTACAATTTGGCACGATTAAGTTTCAACTATGGAATTCATTTTGTTCTGTACATAGTTGGTTGTGCACCAAAAGCTAGACATTGATTTTTAAGAAAAATGTTTTTTGTTACTTTTACCAATCAGTAACCTTGTGCTACTTCTTTTCAAAAGTCTGAAAAGTAATGGATTACTTCTTTTACCAATCAGACATTGTCGTCTGGCACTTCCTTTTTCAAAAAAACATGCATGCTCTCTAGTATAATTTTGGCACATTTGAAGTATTTCATCTTCTATAAGAACTATAACTTGATACTTTATTTTCATGGTTGCAACCAAATTCCCCGTCAACTCTACAAATACTTTTTTAATGATAGAGTTACAACAACATAAACAAATTCCCCGTCAACTCTATGAAAATATTTTCGTTGAGAATTGTGGACCATCAAAATTGCCATATTGAAAAATATCAGAATCTAGCTTGTTAAACTTTTTCACTATATTACTTTGACAAATTTGTCTATGCTCTCTCTTACAAAATATGGCATGCTTAAAAGTAAACACTGATAGCCCTCTTTTTATTTTCAAACACTTCAGAACATGAACAAGTACTTGTAGTCACATGATTTAAGATGATCAATTCTTAAACAGTTGAAAATCCAAAAACTTTACAAAGCGCTAGAGTCAGAGTTACAAAACAGTTGAGAGAACAAAAAATCTAGTTCAAGTCAGTTGCATTTCGTTCTTGCATCCAACTTATTGCCGGTGTTGCCTCTTGATTATCTCAACTGCACCTAACCGGCTTTCACCAACACCAAAAAACAGCAGCCGACACGCTCTTTATGTGCAATTTCTAAATCTTCATCATTCGAATTGCTTTCTGAAAATCAATTTCTTCCACATTTGCAACTGCTTTTTTTGTTGTGCCAGGCTGAGGTTTTACCACCCCATAAATCCCTTACATGTGGGTACTCAAATATTTTCACACCTCTCTCATATACCTTGAATATATCCTCAAAGTAATTATTCGATCTCTTGCAAAACAAAATAAATGTGAGCAAAAAAGTAATTATTTTCACTCCAGCAGTAGCTGCATAAATCATAAAAAATAATTAGTTAAGACGAGTGACATTAGCAAAACACAATATTTAAGAATGTTGAATCAACTATCGCATACACCAGTATTAAAAAATCTCCAAATGACTCATTCGTGGGTTCAATATGTATCAAACATTCGAGGATGGTGAGACTGTATTTAATATCATTGTAGTCAAATACTTAATAACATTGTAACCAGTAAATTGAGACTAGTACATATTAGTACAAAAGGAAGCATGAGAGAGGATATTAGCTATCTACCATATTGGTCGACAACCGTCGAGTTCGACAACCGTCTTGATACATATATTTAGTCTAAAACAATACAGAAATATCCGAACAACAAGAAGACCAATCGAACGAAGGCACAAGGGTGGTGGCAACCTTTAACCTCTACACCCCTCATCTTCTGTCATAAAAAAATAATTAGCATTTACCAATTGGAGTAAATAAGAACTAGAATACCATTTAAGCTGCAGTTGTTATCTTAAACATACCAAATTTGCTCTTTTAATTGCAGAAAATATGATAATTTTGGATATAAGAAGTAAACCTGAGGATGAGTATTATTTCCAGCATAGTTTTGCAATTCAGACAAATTATGCAAAATCAGGCTTAATGAAGCTTAATTGTTAAGAAAAGAAGTTCGACTCAGGACCAATCTGAATAAAGCACTTATTTCATATGGCTATTTAAGTGTAAGACAAATTATGCAAAATCAGGCATACGGGTAGCATACCTTCATATACTGAGTACTGATAGCAAAACCTCTATTATACTGGTAGCATACTGGTAGCAAAACCTCCATATACTGAGTGCCAAAGGGTTATTATACTAGTAGCATATACAAGAGTGCTAAACTAGAAAATTCATGAGGAACCAAAAAACCCAGCTTATACTGGTAGCACATGGTTTGTCACAGGTTCCCTATGCAGAACCAGAAAACCCACGTGGAAACAAGTATCATTAACTCAAAAATTAAGACCAGTTACCTCCATAAAATGAGGCGCCAGCCTGAGCGAGATGGTGGCTCAAGGAGGTTGAGGCGCGAGGTTGAGACGAGATGGTGGCTCAAGGAGGTTGAGGCGCAAGGTTGAGGCGAGATGGTGGCTTGAGGTGCACCTCTTTGCCAGAGTCGAATTCTCTCTCGAGGAGGTTGAGCCAGCTGCCGTCGAAAACCCTAGAATGAGAGTTGAGAAAGAAAAAAACACGAGAGAGAGAAAAGCAGGAGAGGAGAGGTCTGAGAGAGAATATTTTATTTTAAAATAAATGCATTATTACCTATTAGAAATGGAGGAGAGCGAAACCAAAATCCATCAAATTTGGCGACACCATTTTTGAAGCAGATCAGACGGCTTTTAGGCTCGACGCAAAAATTGAATGGTAGGTCGCGACTCACTGTAATCCATCTATATATATATATATATATATATATATATAGCATATACCACAAAGGGATTATTTCTATTCACTTTTTTGTAATAAAATCTCTGATCTAATTACATAACCCAATTAGACGAAATTAAAAGAAAAAGAAAGGAAAAAAAGGAAACTGATCAGTGCGACGTGAAGAGTATACCTTCTCGTAAGCGATAAGCCTCCTTATTAACGATCGGGTCCCACCCGACAGACCCGTCTTCTTCTCCTTTTAATTAATGAACGAAACATAGTTGACGACTCGACGCAAACCAAATCTCTCTTCCAATCATCAACCCCATCCACCATTTCCTTTGAAGAATCGGTAGACCAAAAGCAAAAAAAAAAAGAAATCTGACAATTATTTAGTCACGAACTAGAAGAATCGCGTACCACGGACAGGCGTGTCGGAGAAATCAGCCAGCCAACTGGTAGTCTACCCCCGCCTCGATTCAAGCGTTTTTGTTTCCCAGTTTGAAGAATTGGCTCATAATCCGATCGCGGGGCCGATAGTTTTCTAAACCATGGTAGCAGCAATGGCCTATTGCTTGCTATGGTAGAAGGTCCTAGTTCTAATTTTTAGGTAAGGTGCTCCAAAAACACTCGATACGATAGGGGAGGGGTGGGGTTGGGCATTGCTTGCTACTCGTCGCTCCATTTCCCGGTAAGCGAATCTGGTAACTATGGATCGAACGTAACTTGTAATAAATCAGTATATAGCATTTATGCTCAAAACTGTTTTTTCTTGTCTTATTTTGGGCCAGGGAGACCTCATGAGTGAGAAGTGTAAACGAGAAATGACAATTATTTGATGCAATTTTAACAGAGTAAATTTACTGAGGTCATAGTATGAATATAGTGAAGGGGGTTGCTGACCTCATCAGAAGGTCATCACCTGGTCAACCCGGTGAGGGTGCTCATTCAAGCTCATCTGAAAGGCTATCAGCTCCTTCTCCTAGGATACGATTTGAGTAAGTCCTGTTATCATATTAGAACTATATACACCGCACTTTGGTATGGTTCCAGTATGTCCTATGACAGTTTGAATAATTTACTGTTTAATGACTTAGCCAGGTGACTTAAGACTTGGTTTAGGCTGAATGGCAATAACTGATGCTTAATGGTGCAAATTACCTGAGGATACTGTTGAAGAAGTACCAACTGACTAGGCTTATGGACTAAATAGCAATCTCTACCCTAACTTCATGAATCCTTCTCTAACCTACTCAACAAATCTGCCATGTTATTATATATGTATGCAACTCTCTGTTAACCTTTGCTTTGTTTTTGTACATCTGCCAGCGACACTGGTGAAGAGGGTGTTCTGAGTACTCTATGGCAGAGATACGACCATGCAGTCGACAAGGTACGTACAAATAACATAGATAAAATTGAAAAATTCTGCCACTAGTTTGCACTACCAAAGTAATTATAAGGGACAGAGTTAGGGTATGTTATTAATATGGCTCAATACCAGTATCCGACTCTTTCAAGCATCTTTCTCAAAATATGATAGATCACCACTGCCCCTTCACTTAAAGACCATTTTCCAAAAATTCTAATTGTGCCGTTTTACACACTTACATTTTGAGGGAAGCATGAACATTGTAAGTTATAAAGAAAATGGGGGCTGTTTGATACATTGCGTTTATCAGGGATTGTTTCCATTTAGAGCTTCTGGATGGTATGCTGAAATTCTCCTTTGCACTTTTTGCCATTGCTCATAATAACATTTGTGCAAATCTGTCAATTCTTACTGTTTTCTTTTTGGTTTCTTATAGATAGAGAAGAATAAATGCCTACAAGTTTTTCTTTTGCACTTCATACAAACATACAATAACTGGGAGCCGAGGAACCATGGGGTATTAACTGAAAGAGAAACGGGAACTGAAGATTCTATTGCTGGTTGCTCTTTTGGTCACCCTTCAGAGGTGATGCTCATTCTTGCGCAGGAGCTCACTCGTATAACTTCGCTCGTTAGTGACAGTAAGTCAAAAGTTTGATGACATACATAATTTGTTTGAGTAAACCTAGGTAAGATTATACTTTCATGGAAAGGAAGTAAAAAAGTATCTTGCTTGTAAAATGCTAGTTTTTTAACATCTTCAAGAATCTCATATATCAAGGTGATATACAATGTGTCTAACTAAAATATTATGTTTTATACAAATGCAGCAACCTATACAAAGACATTATTATAAAGAAAATGGCATCATCCAATAAGTTATGTTACATCTAAGAACAACATAAGGAAGATTAGCAATTTCATTGATGATTATATCATTTTCTAGTAGGCAACAACAGCAAATTGTACAAACTTTTACTGCAGAAAATGACATCATCTGGTAAGTAATATGTTATATATTAGAACATCATAAGGAGGATAAAAATATGCCGGAAATAATTTTCTAAAAGAAAGAACAATAAATACAAATAAGACTACCATTGTATATCCAATGTTGCGTCTTTGTTTGATTGTTTCCTAAATTAACGTCTCTGTTTAATTATTTCTTTATAGTTGGGAACAGTGGATCTGATGACCTATCTGAGCAACCAACAAGCTTAGGATTAAACACAGAGGGTTTGTATGTTTTGAACTGCCTTTTGATCATGACACGCTCTATGCATAACTGTCGTGTATTTGCATACTATGGAGGCATACAGAAAGCTACTGCCCTTCTGAAAGGTACATTTTATTTGTATAGGACTTCGAAATTTGTGTGGTCAGGATTATACTATGTAGCAAATAGGCAACTATTTTGGACACTTGTTCTGGATAAAACAATTTTATCTAAAGGTTTTTAAATGAGAATTCTGGCTAAACATTGTTCAATTACCAATTTTCATTCTTTTGTGATACTATTTAACACTTAAATCGCATTCCAGCGGCGGTTATACAGCTGAAAGGGTTGGCTAGTTCACTTGTTGCAGACGAACAGCTTTCGAGTGCTGGTGTAGAGAAAACCCGTTCCTTGCAAACTATACTTGTATATGTCGTAAACATTATTTCGTTCTTTATCGATTTCGACTCTTCTCCTACCAAGACCACACAAACTGTAAATTTAAATAACACCAAAGAACAACCTTTTAGTAGTGCTCATGCTAGTGATACCAAAAGCCCGACTGGCGCAAAAGGAATGGTACCTGATCTGATGCTGAGGTGGCAGCAGAAAGCCATTGTTTTGGTGATGGAAGCTGGTGGTGTTAACTGGCTCGTTGGTATAGTCCCCCCTTCCTCCATCTTTGTGTGTGTTTTTTCTGTCAATCATGCAGTGTTATAAATCATTATTTATCTGCAATCACTAGGAGATACTAACTGGGTGGTATATCACCCAATGTTTACCAGTAATTCATTGATCTAGTTTGCTGTAGAGACTGAAGAGTACTTACAAGTTACAACAGCTCAATAAGTCTTTTTATGGAATCTGGTTTTCTGAAATTGTCTGCTTCCCATATCCTTCAGCTAGTCTTATGTATGAAGTTTTTCTTGCAGAATTGTTGCGGATAATTAGGAGGCTGAATATGAAAGAGCAATATACGGATTTGTCTCTCCATTTTGTAACCTTACGCACTCTCAGATCAACCTTATATCAAAATGTCAGAGCCCAGAATCATTTTAGAAGCATTGGCGGCCTTGAAGTTCTTCTTGATGGCCTCGGTCTACCCACCAGTAGAGTTTCGTTCTCTAAAAGTCCCATCAACTCAGGGGATGAAAGGTCCACTTTTTGGCTTTGTTTTGCTTTTTTCGTGTTCTGTTCTTGACATATAGTAATGGAAGTGTTCTGTACTTAGATAACTTTTAGGGGAAACGTTTCGCCGTACCTTGATGTTTATAGACATCAAAATCAAACAATAACTCTCTTTTATAAAAGTAAACAGCATGCAACTGACACTAAATAAAATTTGGCCGACATATATTACTGCAGGATAAGCAATAATGGAACTGAAGTTTTAAATTGATTTCTTTATTTGCTGGGCTAATGTGAGTTACTTTTTTTTCAGAAGTGAAATATTTCAGCTCCAGACTCTGTGCTTGGAAGTTCTGAGGGAGTCCATGTATCCTATCTGTGTACATATTTATTAATGTAGTTTACATAGAACTTACATAGACCCACAGTAATGTGCACATGTGTATATTAGGTGCATCTTCAGATGGTAATTAGAGCTTTTGATAATGCACTCCCAAATGAAATGTACAACTTGATGTCTAATTAAACTAGAAATTTTTAGCAATCACAACAGCTATGATGTCAATAGTGTTTCCTTAACTAGGGTTTGTTAGATTTGGCAATACAAGCAACCTCCAATTTCTTTGTGAAAATGGTCGCATACAGAAATTCGCGAATAGTATTTGCTGGCCAGCTTTCGTTCTTCAAGAATTTCAAAGACAAAAAACAAGCCTTCCTGTTGCCAGTCCTGTTTTTGATTCTGATTTTGAGTCAGTTTCTGGTGGAAGTCAAACCAACATTCCCAGTTTAACTGAGTGGAATGAGTACTCGGTAGAATTATGCATAGCTCTCTGCTCTTTCCTCCTCCCCCATGAAGATATCAGATTTCATGATGGTGATGTCAGCCCTGTTAAAAGTCATGCTCAAAGTTCTCAGACAGTGTCATTGGCTTATTGGGAGCTTGCCGTTAGGTGGATAATAAAAGTGCTGCTTACAGTTTTCCCCTTAATCAAAGCTTGTGCTAATAACAGTGGATTACCCAACCACACAAGGTTTGAGCTTCTTTGTTTTTTTGATCTCCAGATACTAATACAATAAAAGATATGCTTACAGTTTTCCCCTTAATAAAAGCTTGTGCTAATAACAGTGGATTACCCAACCACACAAGGTTTGAGCTTCTTTGTTTTTTTGATCTCCAGATACTAATACAATAAAAGATCTGACTTGCTAGCTTAGTTCATCCCAAATTGTATTCTAAAGATAGTTCATTACAAAATGTATATTCAACATTACAAGAATATGTGTATGTAACATGGTCTATGGTGAAACTTGTGTTGACAGTTTCACCAATATTCTTATGGATGAGTATTATAGGTGCAATGTATAAATACCCTTTCTTACAGGTTCTGTTAGGTTTTTCTGGGAAAATCTTTATTATGCAGAATTTCTTTATATTACAAGGTAAAAAAGAAATCTGTTAATCAAAGCAGTATCGCTCATCTTGGTTCCTACTCTCCCAACTGCTACCAATGTGGTGTTGAAGATTGTATTTTTACAGGATTTTGGGCAATACATTGCAGCACTACATCCTTTGTGCATTCCGTAAAGTTCTGGTTTCTTCCCCAGCTCTTCTCAAGGTCTTTCGAGAGGAGGGTGTGTGGGAGCTCGTCTTCTCAGAAAAGTTTTTCTATTTTGGGCTCTCTCTTGAAAGAACTACTATCGCAGAATACAACAAAGAGAAAGACAGAATCAGCCCTACCATGCTATCTCAAACAGACATGGATGACTTCCAAATGGAGGCTATTTCCTTCTTGGAATTTGCAGCAACTCACAATGGAAATACAAATAACTTGGTAAATAATCTCTTTCTTCTCTTTTTTATGACAACAAATAGCTTATTTTTAAGAATATTTAATTACGGAGAACAGGATATAAATTTATGCAAAATTTCAAGTGTTCAATGACAACAGTAGCAACTGATGCAACTGACACCCTTCATAAATCCTTGCAGCCTGAGTGCTCTTTTCTACTCTCCACACTGGAGCAATCCATTCTAAATCCCAGGGTATCTTCTTTTCTTCTAAAAAGCCTCCAAAGAGTTCTTCAGTTGGCAACTGAACAAACCCTTTCATCCTTCAAGGCCCTTAATTGCATCTCACGTGTGCTTCAAGTTGCGTGCACTGAAGCTCAGCAGTTGAAGAAGTTGAGTATCTGTGAAGAAAAGCCAGTAGAAGGGATAGCTACCAATTTGGTGGCATGCATTGAGTCGGCATTTGACCTCTTTGAGGCATACCTAACAATGGCCGAGCATGGGAGGATTTTGGTCTTGCACAATTCTAGCTGTATTGATTCCATGTTCGAGTTGTTTTGGGTTGAGAGTCTCAGAAGGCATGTCCTTGATCAGATATTTGAGCTATTCAGGGTAATATACTCGAATCCCCACTAAATTTGGTATGTTGATAAGAGTTCTTTGTAGAGCTAAAAATGTGTTGCTTGAACTAACCCGTAAGCATTCTGTGTTTACTTGTTTTGTAGTCAAATTGTATATTAATGTTGATCTTCTGAGACAGCTTATTCACTGATTGTTGACCGGAACAGACTTCAGATATATATATTGTGCTAGCTAAAGAAATAATTGGCCAGGTATGTACTGATGCTAATATTTATCTTACTGATCGTCTCCAGCTGCCAAAAGCAACCACTCGGGACCATGCTGGAAAGATGCATTTGTGCTCCAGGTACTTGGAGACTTTCACTCGTGCTCGGGAGAAGGAGACTTCTTTTGCTGATCTTTCAATTATTCTTTTGGCTTACATGAGAGAGATCATCATGCTAGATCAATCGGTACATAGCCATCTCTCTAGCTTGTCTGTTTTGTGCAGTTCTTTTTTTAAAGCCATTTAGTGGCTATCCCACAAGTATGACTATTGAGTTTATATAACTTCTTTTATTTCCAAGTATCTAACAAATGACGAAGACATTTATTAGTCGCTGAATATTTGTGCGCGGACTTCCTAAGGTGCCGCAATGATTTTGGCTATACATAAACAAATACCTAACCCTACAATTTTGTTCATAAGTCTTATATACCATTCATGTTTTGTTTCCTATCTTCATCTTACATGTGCATAATAGTTCTGTTTAAAATTAGTGACCATCTTGCATTAGCATGTTTTGGGTGACTTCTTTTCAGGCCTATTGTGTAACCTGACTTCTTCTGTATTTTGGTTCACTTGTGCTGGTCTTTGTGCAGTACTATCAAGATTTGTTCTGTAAAGGAGAGTGCTTTCTTCATGTCGTCTCTCTGTTGAATGGATCGGTAGATGAAACAATTGGAGAGCAGCTGGTGCTTAACATTCTTCAAACCTTAACTCTTCTCCTTACTGGAAATGACGATTCCAAGGCATCTTCTGTTCTCTTTTAATAAGCTATCCCTTTTTCTTCTGAGCGTTCATCATATATGAAATGACCATCGTGTAACAGAAGGAAGAACATATCACAAGAAAAGATAAATATGAAAAGAAGATGAGAAACAGAGTTGTACAGTTGTACAGAAACATGGCCCTTCGACCAATGGAAAACAATTTTTTTCCCCTAAAAATGTAATCGTTAATGTAGTTTTCTTTTGAATAGTACCCAGTGCACACTGTACAGGTAAGCAACCAACTCATTTCTATCATGTGAATTTGATTCTCTTAAAATCAAATAATTCTGATGCATTTATCTTAAAAAATGGCGATTCTTACTCTATTGTTTGGTGATCTAGGTTGCATTTAGATCACTTGTAGGGCCAGGGTATCAGACACTGCAGAGCTTACTCATCGACTTCTGTAAATGGCTACCAAGTGAGAGACTCCTTGGACCTCTACTTGACATGCTTGTTGATGGCAAATTTGACTTGAATGATAAAACTGTGATAAAGGTATCTAAAGATGGACTGTTTTATTTCACACATATTTTCATGTATGTTTCTGAATTCTGATGTTCCACTGATGTATTTGGATGGCATTTAAATCTTGCTTCTTTACAAATTAAACATAACAACACAAACTTTGATTTTAACTCTCAGAAATCATATGCTGATGGTTCATGTACTGAATTTCTTAATGGCGTCCGATTCTTACTAAATTTTAAAAATTATAACAACCCTCAATCTTGGTTTGAACTGTTACAAAACTATAATTTTCAGGCTTTATAGTTTATACTATATTTACTTACCAAAGCAGTTCAACTGCTGTATATACATCATGCATATAATAATCATCATTGTGTTTCTTGCAGAATGAAGATGTGATTGTACTTTTTCTAAATGTCCTACACAAGGTTAGCTCTCTCTCTCTCTCTCTCTGAAAACTTGACAGAAGCTGTCAAGGAATTTTATTAATAAAAGATACAGCATACATCATCAGATCCATAACATGTTTTTCTGCACCTCCCTATCATACACCTCTGTACGAACAACACAACTACCACACAGACCTGGAGGTGCGGAATTAGACCATCAACAATATGAAATACCAGATCACCTAACAACAATCGTAACCTATCTCTATTATCTACACCCAAGACAGGACTGAGTTAGATCCAAAATGGAAAAACAGATCATCTAGCAATAATCGTGCCACATCTTTGCATCAGTTTCAGCAGTTTTCGCCACAAACTCTCTCTCTCTTTCTTTTTTAAACGTCCAATTTTGTCTATCCATTGTAAAACCTGAGATATCAATGTAAGATATGAACTGCGAATGTCTTTCAAAAATGTAGGAAAACAAAATTTCCATTTCAATTGAAACTTTCCCCAGACTACCCTACCTCAAAAGAAAAAAAGTTTATTATATGAGGAATTTGGAATGGCAAGTGGGGTATGAGATATGCTGGTTTCACAGGCTATATGTATTGAAGTTCGCAGAGGCAGATGCACAAATATCCATTTTATTAAACTAAAAATGTTTCTGTTGACAGAGCAGCAATGAAACACAGCACCACGGGTTAGACATCCTCCAATCATTAATAAAAGATTCAATCACGAATCGAACTTCTTGTTTCAAGGCTGGTGCCCTCAGCTTTCTCCTTGACTGGTTCTCTGTCGAAGAGAGAGATGACGTGACTGTGAAAATTGCACAGCTGATTCAGATTATAGGCGGTCACAGCATATCTGGGAAGGATATTAGAAAGATATTTGCACTTCTAAGAGGAGACAAAGTTGGCTCAAAGCAGAGGCATAGTTCTCTGCTGTTGTCAAGTGTTGGCTACATGCTCAAGGAAAAGGGGCCTGAGGCGTTCTTCGAGTTTAGTGGCCATGATTCTGTGAGTCTCCCTCCCTCCCCCCCCCCCCTCTCTCTCTCTCTCTAAATATCCTGTCACAATTGTTCACTCAATATTTTTCTACTTACAATAGCATCCTACATTTTTAATATTTGCAATTAACATTCAATCCCACATACTTGAGATATTCCAACCAGTAACAAGCTCTTAGCATTGTATATGATGGCGAGCATTTTAATTTTGGCTACTTTGCCCAAATTGCAATATTTTCTTGTTATTAGCCAAATTGAACAAGAATCAAACCATCCAGTTAATTCTTTTGCTTTGAATAAAACAACAGTGACTACATTTTTGTTTCTTTTTCTTTGAATCATTCTTAATTATAAAGGGATCACTTGACTATGCCCTGTGTTGACAATCTTGACAATATAGCTATTATGATTCCGCGTTTCTGCTTTCTATTGTGGCTTTAGTATAAAACACTGTTTCTACTCTAAGGTAGTAGGTGATACTGTAGGCATATGATTGTAGAAAGAAAGATTACTATGGCACAATACACACTAGTTAATTTTAATCCCTTCAATCAGGATCCCTTCAATCATCTGTTATGTTTGTTTTCAGGGAATTCAGATAAAAACACCAATTCAGTGGCCATATAACAGGGGTTTCACCTTCTCATGTTGGCTACGAGTAGAGAACTTTCCAGACAGGGGTATAATGGGTCTTTTTTCTTTCTTTACTGAAAATGGAAAGGGTTGTCTAGCAATGCTTGCTAAAGGCACTCTCATTTTTGAGGTAACTTCTCTGGTTCTGTCAAGTCCGTACTCAAGGGACACTAGTATGGTTTGTTTTTTGTTAGTGTAAGTAAAAAAATAATGTAACCTGACAGGAAACTTCTGTAGGAGCCGCACTGGTTGTTACCAAAATTACCAAACCTATAAGGTTGGTGTAGGTATAATCCTGCTGATGTGATAATATCTGGTTAGGTTCTTGCTCCCAAAAAGATCTATTGGAGTGGAAACCTTTGAGATTTCAGCTGGTTTTATATGGAACCACTGAGGATTGCTGCTAGAAAATCCCACTTGGTGGTGTGGTACAAAATATCAGCAAACCGTTTTGATGCTCTTCTTACTGAGATGCTACTTTTGCATGACGAATAAGCTTATGTCCCACTACACATTATTTTTGCTTGTTTAAATTCTGTTCTTTTTATGGAAATTTCAGTCAATCAGTCAAAAAAGACAATGTGTTTTGTTACCTCTGAACATGATGGCGAAACAATGGCATTTTGTGTCCGTAACACATAGCATAGGAAGGGCCTTCTCTGCTGGTAGCCAGCTCCGTTGCTATCTCGATGGTAACCTCGTTTCTTCTGAGAAATGCCGGTAAGATATGACGTTTTCATTTCAAAGAATGTTGCTTTGCCATCAAGTACCATACCAAATGTTAACATTAAACCTGGTATTTCATTCAAGCCTACTAGTACCCAACAAGTCAGGCTAAGCTGGTATGAAATTATGCAGGGCCAATGCGAGAACATCATTACCAATAATGATTGACAACTTTTGAAAGTTCAACGTAATTTTAGGAGAGTATTTTACTGATGTGTGAAATACTGCTAGCACAAAGTCACAAAGTATCATTTATGTTTTCATAACATAGTACAGAGTAACATAAGAGTCCCTAGTTGGTTGTACACAAAAGCCCAAAACAACCCAAGCCCCACCATATTTGTTATAAATATTTCTGCTATCCAGGTACGCAAAATTTAATGATTACAAATATTTCTAGGTACGCAAAAGTTAATGATATAATGACTCGGTGTACGGTGGGGGCTGAACTGATGCCGATTAGTGAAGAGCCAGGTGGGCTTGGTTTTCAAAGCACATATCCATTCACTGGCCAGATGGGGCCTGTTTATGCCTTTTCTGACACCCTCACTCCTGAGCAAGTAAAGGGTATATATAGCCTTGGGCCGAGTTACATGTACTCTTTTGTTGGTGACCAGATCCTCCCCTCTACTGATGATGTGTTGCTTAATGGGATTCTGAGCATGCGAGAGGGGCTCTCTTCAAAGATTATTTTTGGTTTAAATGCGCAGGTTAAATGCTTTGCTGGATTGTTTTTTTCGGTATCTTATTTATCCAGGGTGAAAATGGTCACAATAATTCAAAATTAGATATGGCTGTGTAACAAATAAAGATTTGGTAGAAAGAATGACAATTGATACCCACAACCTCCCCTCTTTAAAAGAAACAAAACAGGTTCCCTAAAGTGTGCAAGACTAAATAAGTCTACAACAACATTGAGCAAATGTACTTTGGCAAATAACAAAACAGTTCACAAGGCAAAGCAAGACAGACAAAACAACCACCTAGATCAAGACCATGAACCACCAAACAGATCTTCATCTTCAACCAGATTGGACTCATCATGACCATCTCCAACGTGTATCATAGTATCTAATATTTCTGGTGGGGTTCACCTGGGCTTCACTTGCTAAAATAAATGAGAAATTGCAGCTAGTAAGAGAGCTCTGGTATTATTGCAACCCCCTCCATGTGCATTCCTAATGTTCATAGTCAGTGTTTGAACTTGTATCAGCTACTTTTCTCATAATCCTTAGGATATAGTTGAATTATAATTAGAAAAAATGGTTTATTTATGGTGAACTGCTGTGTAATGCGTCTCTACTGAAATTCTTTATTGGCATTTCACTATTTTTTGTCAGACATTTTATAATCTTCTTTTAGAAAACTTGTTTCAGCCTTTTTTGAAACAACCTAGAAACTTACACATAGACATACCCATTATTGTTTGCAGATATTTTGTGAATTATGTACTGGTTTTTCTTTCTCATCTATGTACATTTCATATTTCAATTTCTTTCTGTTATTTTTTCAGGCAAGTCATAAGAGAACGTTGTTCAGTGTCTCATTTGCAACAGAAAGCTCTGACAAAACAAAATTTGAAGCGAAAGTGATGGATGGTACCAAACTATGCTCACGACTCCTTTTAAAGGAGATCATCTACTGTGTTGGTGGTGTTTCGGTCTTTTTCCCTCTTCTGACACGATTTGATAAATTATCAACAAATGCTTCTGTACCAAGTGATCGTAGGCTAGCAGCTGATGTTATAGACCTTGTTGCATCAGTTTTGGATGGAAATGCTTCCAATCAACAGCAAATGCATCTCCTGTCTGGGTTTGCAATTTTGGGATTTCTGTTTCAGTCGGTGCCACCTTGTCAGTTGAACATGGAGACTCTCAAGTCTTTGAAGTATATGTTCAGTGTGCTAAAGGGCTGTGGTATGTATTCTAGACCTATTAATATTCCAAAAGGTCTTTTCAGTTTCCTTTTGTTGCATTTTTGTTCTTCGAACGGAATATTTACCAAATAAAACTGGTTGCTATCTATACATTCGACTGTGATTTTTTTTCTTTTTTGTTTGCTTTCTTTCACAAAACAACCTGAGTGGGTGATTTATAATTTTTTACAACTTTTCAAACAATCAAGACAAATTATTGAGTGAGATAATTGGGGTATTTGGCACTGATGCTGCGATTGATGGAGAAAAAACATTGAAAAAGTATAAATAATAAATAGAAATAACTACTCAGGAATCCATGGTTAAGTAAGAAGTAATATTTAAAGTTCCTTCAAATCCTTTTTTGTTAGGCATGTCTGAAATCCTAACAAAAGAAGCTCTGGTACAAATCTACCTCAACCCGTATATATGGATGTATGTAAATTATGAAGTGCAAAGAGAACTCCACATGTTTCTTATCGAGTATTTTGAGAGTTACTCGAGTTGGTTGCCAGAACTATGTGCCTTGCCTAGGATTTTGGATGTGATCCGTCAGTTTTACTGGGATAAAGCTGATACCAGATCGGCTTTTGGTACCAAGCCACTCCTGCACCCAGCGACGAAACAAGTCATGGGAGAGAGGCCGTCTAGGGAGGAAATTTGTAAGATTCGGCTTCTCCTTCTGAGTCTTGCTGAAATGGCTATAAGGTACACACGGCATATCTTTTCCATTTATACTTCTTACATGTACTGATATATATAGTTAGTTTTGGTTTTCTGCTCCCCCACCCCCAGTTCTTTCTTACTTCTGGGTTGTGTGAGATTGATAGAATGCTATTGGGTAGGTCAGCTAATAATAATAAGATGTTGCTCATGGGTACACAATAACCTGATTTATCTTATTGATTTCATGCACTTTTGTTTTATCAATCTTTCAATACGACATCAAGACTAACTTTGGTTGTATTTTTTCTCTTGAATATGTACAAAATCTAAATCTAATCTGTTGGTTACATTTTTATTTCTTTTTACTTTTTCAGGCAGAAGATAACACCACTTGATATAAAGGCTCTAATATCATTTTTCGAAAGAAGTCAGGATATGGCATGTATAGAGGATGTATTGCACATGGTTATCCAGGCACTTTCCCGGAACTCATTTCTAAACTTGTTTCTCGAGCAAGTCAATTCCCTTGGTGGTTGCCATGTTTTTGTCAACCTTCTTCAGAGGTTAGTAGCATCTGCCCAGTATACTGTATGCAAGTTCCAGTTTTTGTTAGTATACCATTATCGTCAGAGTGAAGTTTCGTAGAAGAAAAAAAGATGAGGTTCTTTCAGTGATTACTTGGGAAAATAAAAAAATAACTAAAAGAAGTCTGTCTCCATGTTGTAAGGTAAAAATAATGCCATGGTTCTCTATTCGAGGCTTGAAAATGAATACCATGATATTCTTCCTATTTACTTAGCAAAATATACTTCATTCAAAACGGAAATGGCTTCAATGAAAAGGATTTACTGTGAAAAAGCTGCCATGAAATTCTGCCTATTAACTTAGGAAACTATACTTCATTCTGCCTATTTTTGTTCTTTTTGTGGCCTTTGAAATGAGTACCTATCTATATCATTATTCGGAAAGGTTCCTATTGACAGTGCATTTTCTTCTCTATACGTACAAGAGCATGCCAGCTTAATTGTATTTCGTTATCTTATTTAATAGGGAAGTTGAACCAATCAGGCTTATTGGGCTACAACTGTTGGGAAAGCTTTTGATTGGGCTTTCATCTGAGAAGAAAGGTGCCAAATTTTTTGCACTGGCTTCTGGAAGATCTAAATACCTCTCTGAAGTTTCAAGAAAAGGAGCTAGTCCAGTGCCAAATCTTATTTTCTCAGCAATTTCTGAGCGAATTTTCAAGTTTCCATTGTCAGACAATCTTCGAGCAACACTGTTTGATGTTCTTCTTGGTGGAGCTAGCCCTAAGCAGGTGCTATGATGTTGTTATGTGATTTATATTATTACCAAGGTTTTGTTGTGACCTAACATGCAGATGTAGCTATATGAAAGCAATGCTAATAGGGTTGATGTTAATTAGTTTTCTAACACATTTGTGATACTTAGAAAGCGAAAAGATGATGATATTGATTAAACACAATATAACGAATAAATGAAATGAAATGACGGTGTGAACTTTCCAGTATAATGGTATTCAACCCGACTTGTCTGAACTGATTGCATTGATGATAATCAAGTAAATTGTGGTTCAGTGACAGGTTTATATGCCAAAATGATATACTGAAATGAAACTATCCTTGTGGCAATCAGGTCTAATGCAGACTCTTTTCTTTTTCCCAAATAATTTTCAGGTCTTACAGAAACAATCACAACCTGATACAGCCAAGAACAAAAACTACATTGGACCGTCTTCCTCCTCCCATTTCGTGCTTCCTCAAATTTTGGGGTGTGTTTTTAAGTTTTTGCAATGTTGCAAGGATTCTTCAGTTCGTGTGAAGATCTTAGAGGATCTTCTGAGTCTCTTAGTTTCAAATCCATCAAATATTGAAGCTCTCATGGTAAAGCCTAAAATGACTTTCCTATTTTGGATTGCATATATAGTTATATACCAAAGTGCTGCCTGTTTCATACATTGGTTCCAGTTATTCAAATACAGAGCTCCAATGGATGGGTACTGGTGATGATCTATAATTTTACACGTTTGCTTGCTTTTGTTTGTACCCGAAAAAGTAAACATGTACTTATTTGTTTGTTCTTTGAGTGATGTCATCAGATTTCTTTTCTTGATTCTCGTCTCCCCCCTTAATATTTATGTTAGAAAATGTCTCTTCATTGCATTGTTTTAAGGTTAGACATTACTAGGATAAACAACTAATGGGGGCGTCACCAGTGTTGGCTAGCTGAAGTTATTTGAGCATACATGTACAAACTCCCTTTCCCTTGTAGTATGTCAAAGATAAACTGCAGAGTTTTATTTTTAACTCTTATTAGGATCATGGTTGGAGCTCATGGCTGGAGTCCTCGGTATCTCTTGATGTAGTTAAGGAATATAAACCAGTACAAAATGACAAAGAAAAAAGATCAGAAATGACTGAAATAATACTTGTCAGAAACATTTACTCAGTCGTCCTGGTGCACTATCTGTATTCGGTAAAAGGTGGATGGAGCCAGCTTGAAGAGACCATTAATTTCCTAATATTGAAAATTGATCCGGTAAATATCTAACACTGTTTGTGCTATCGGATTTTAAAATAGATTGATTTTCTATTAATGTGAGTTATTTTCAAATTTCAACTAATTGTGAACCTATAGGATTGTTGAATGGGTTCATACCCTGAAATGTACGGAAAGAAAAAATGAATATGTAATTGTTATACTTAGCTTTCGAATTAAGACATTTTGTCATTATCAGGACAAGTTGTCAAACTTGCTGAAGGACATTTTTGATGATCTTTCTGGAAGCCTTATTGAAATATCTCCAGATGAGAACATTTTCTTGCTGCAGCCTTGCCGTGACAACACACTGTATCTTCTTAAGCTCATTGATGATTTGCTCATCAGTGAAAGTGGCATCAAAGTATTGGTAAAAGATGATCTTTGGTTTATCTTGTGTCTGATCTTTTTATACAATGTAGTACTGAGGGCAAGTTTGCCAATGCCAGCAGCAAACTGTTATGGTTGGTATAAAATCATGATCCAGGCCGGCAATGTTGAATCTCCATTATGTCATCTTATAGTAAAATATCTCAGTTCAGGCCCTCGAGTCTGTGTGCTGTCAGTAGATAGCACTCAAATACATCAAACTAATTTATACCTTTTCCTTTCTCAAATACATATATAACCTATGGTGATGTTTCCTCGATTATTTCTTTGTTTAAGCTGTCTAGTGAGGAGGTACCAACAGAGCACTCATCAGAAAATATGCCAAGAGAGAGCAAAAATGACATGAGCTCTGCTGTTATGGAAATTTTTAATGCTGAGAGCGGGGACCAACTTCATAGGTATATCTTTTTTTCTTTTTGCGTTGTTGACCTAGTTCTGGAAAAGGATTTCTGGCCAGTAGGTAGCTGCAGGTACGTGTGTTCACTATTTTAAAAATTGTATTATCTTTAGGCTGTTTTGGAGTCTTGGCTCTTTCTCTGACATATGGTGGAGCTTATATGACAAAGCATGGATCCTAATATCTGCTGTTAACGGGAAGGGGCCTCACAAGGTTCACCAACAAAACAAAGTACCAAATGTGGCACCTGCCCCATCTTTCGGCCAGAGGGCCCGCGGTCTGGTTGAGTCCTTGAATATACCAGCTGCTGAGGTGGCAGCTGTAGTTGTTGCTGGAGGTATTTCATTCTCACCGGATAAAAATGTTTGTATGTTAGGTGACAAGTGATGCAGCTTTGGCTGGTGCTTTGAAATGCTAACTAACATTACATTCGTCCTTTTTCCTTAATTGGTCATTTTATCCCGAGTAGGCAGCACTTGATGCTCATTAATGCAATGACCTCTAATTGTGCCAGCTCCCTAATTGGTCTTAATTAATGCTTCAATGCTATATTCCTTTTGGTCTTAATTTGCTTTGTATATAGGTGCAACAATAACAAGTATTGGATCTGCACTGGGGGCAGGAAAACCAATCAAGAACATTGACAAAGCTATGCTGTTGCGAGCAGAAAGGTGTCCTAGGATTTTATTCCACCTCATCATTATGTACCTTTGCAAGGCTGAATTGGAGAGTGCTTCACGGCGAGTGCAGCAGTTCATCTCCCTTCTCCCTGCTATTCTTGGGCAAGATGATGACCAGACAAAGAACAAGCTCCATTATTTCATCTGGTACACTCCTTCCCCACCCTCAAAGAAAAAGGGGTTTCTCTCCATTTTTCTCTCTTTCAAAACTTGGCAGATACTGCCCAAGTTGTAGTAGACAAATCAATCAAGGTCCTTTACAATGCTTGTTACATCAACCAAGCACAGCCTACATAGCAACTGAAGACAAAAAAAAACGAAGCGCAGGAAAACATAACAGAAACGACATTATAATCAGCAATACTGGAGGCATATTGTGGAATCAGTAAGCACTCTGCAATCAAAACCTGTAGGGTGTGGAAGCTGCAGGAAGACCTCTCTCTTTCTCTCTGTGTGTGTGTTTCACCTAGCATTTACTAAGACCACAACAGCTGAAATCTTTGATTTCTTACATTTGGGAGGGAATCATTTTTTTCTATGAAATAACAGCATTATGACACTAATGGAAAAGCAATTTTAATTAATTCCTTCATCTTAGAGAGGTGATTGTAGAAATTGTTTTTTCCCAATATATTCTTTCCCTTTTTTGTTCTCTCTGTATTTTATTATTTGCAAGGATGGCTTTAGGGTGAGGTAGTATTATCCCTTCATTTTTTTATTTTATCAGTTTTCTAGGTTCAGTTTTTCATTAGGACTATATGTGCAAATGATGCCAGTTTTATAGATATATATTTTCTTTTTGAAATATTAATATTTCCATTAATATATGTGGTACTTTGAAACAGGTCGCTATTGAAGGTAAGATCTGAGTATGGGGGACTAGATGATGGGGCCCGGTACCACGTCATCTCTCACTTGTTACTAGAGACCGTCATAAGTGGTAAATCGATGCTTGCAACTAGTATGCTTGGCTATGAAACAGTTGAGACAGGAAATAACAATAGGGAAGAAAGCTTCATCCTTAACCTACTTCAAAAGGACCGTGTGTTCTCAGCTGTATGTTCTCTCTTAGTTTTTTGTTCTTTATTATGCTCAAAGCTATTTCGGGCTTCTTAAATGAACAACTGGAAAACCAGTGTTTTGATTCTGCATATATTGTCTTTGATATTGAAATTCTAAAATGTAGTATATTTTTGGCTAGTGTATTATTGGCTTTTGACCCAGGAAATTTAATTTGTGTAGAGCTTTGTGATCTTTTGTTGTGTCACAATCTTCAAGATTTTATTTAATAATCTTCAAACTTGGGTTATCCAGAGAACAATATGTGCACTACATGACTATTTATGTTAAGTACTCTCGTGAAGTATTGCTCCAATGATATCACAATCTTCAAGATTTTATTGTGTCACAATCTTCAAGGTTTTATTGAATAACCTTCAAACTTGGGTTATCCAGAACACTATGTGCACTACATGTCTATTTGTGGTAAGTACTCTCGAATATTGCTGATTGCTTATAGATTAATGCTGAAACAAGAAGTCACAATCGACAATAGAAGTAACAATTCTTTCAGTCCTTCAAATTGCAATTTGAGTTTGTTTTTTTTTGGTCAGGAACAGTCTTAGTCCGTGTCAACTTTTACACCTAATCTATCTCAACTTGTTTTAGGCATCTGATGAGGTGAAATACATGAAGGTTGCTAAATCAGACAGGCTTAAGCAAATCGAGGAGCTTCGTAATAAGCTGAGCGAGCACCTTGTAGAATTTCGAAACGAACTACATGGGTTTGAAGAAGATATTCAATTAAGCAAGGCCACAATTCTCTCATCAGATGATGCCAGGAAGGCAGCCTTTCAGCTTGCTTATGAGGAAGACATGCAGATTGTCAAGGTAAACAGCTAGGCAAAAGATACTGTCTTCGGCAGTGTAAAGAACCAACTCTGGTTAGAGAAGTATAACAATGTCAAATCCATATCAGAATATTCTAGAGATGGTGTGTATTACTGGGATGTTGTTGTAGTGTTACCACCACCATGCTCCTTTCATGCCAGTAAATGGTTTTTCTCATCTTGAGCTCAAAAACAAATCTAGGTCGCATCATTACATGTGTTTTCTTTTTATACAGGACAAATGGGTACATCTCTACCGAGCACTAACTGATGAGCGGGGCCCGTGGTCCACCAGACCATTTCCAAACAAAGTTATAACACACTGGAAACTTGACAGAACTGAGGACAAGTGGCGCCGTAGACAGAAGCTAAAGAGAAATTACAACTTTGACGAGCGTCTGTGTCACCCACCATCTACTAAATCTAGTGATGACACGAGTGAAACTGAGTTAGAGTCTGGCATGAGTCCCAGCCTTCCTGAGAAGATGAAGCCCTTCCTCTTGAAAGGGGTTAAGGGAATAGCTGAGGATAGCTCAGAACAAACTGAGGATGCTAGTGGTGGTGATATAAACAATTCACAAAGTGAGGGGCTAAGCAATAGTCCAGATGATGGAAACAACATAATTAGTTCTGCGGAGTATTTGAGTGATGTGCATGAAAAGAAGGAATCTGTTTATACCCCCATGGAGATTGATTCTAGTGAGGTAAAGAAGAAAACTTTCTAATAATAGTTTTTGTTACACATACTTGTAGCACTGCACTTGTTTTCCTTTAAGCTTGAGCTTTGTAAGTGCATCTTGATGCTTTTAAACAAAAAGGAAAGGAAATTATATTGGAACTTTGGAACTAATTTAGTGCTACCACCTATGCAATATAGTAAGTGGATGGTGAACCTTTAAATCTCTCTCTCTCGTAGGTGGTATCTACACTTCAGTGTGTGCTAGTAACATCAAAATGGAGGTTGGGGGGACACTTAACCATAAGGAGGAATGTTTTGCATTTTTCTGGCGAATTTTTGGTGGAAGGCACTGGTGGATCATCAGTGTTCAACAGCTTCCAAGATCACAAAAGCAACGATTCAAAGAATGAATCAAAGGATAAGAATGGGAATGATAATTCTGATTATCTGACTGATCTCAACCAAGCTGACAAGATCAAACGCCACAGACGATGGAACTTAGTCACAGTATGTTTTCTTATCTTCTTCTTTTTTTAAGAAAGTTCTGTTTTGAGTGGCAACTAATATTGAAGTGCGGCATATAGAATGGCTGAGAGGTCATAACAAAGTAGATGTTTATTCAAAGCTTCCTTGTGCATTATACACGAGGAATGAGGATTACAGTGTAGAAAGGAATGGGCTCGTTTCACTGTAGTTCCACTCTGCTCTTGTTGCTCGTTTCACTGTAGTTCCACCTGCAGTGTAACTATTATAGATGGATTGATGAATAGAACCAACAGACATTGTAGAATGTTCAATGTTGACGCCCCATTGATAAAAATAACTCTCTTGAATAACTATATGTTTATATTTTCACCGGGATTAGTGGTAAGCACAGTGATTGCATGAACTTGATCAGCCTTTTTAGGTTATTTTTTCTTGATTTTTTAATGAAGTACTTTCTTGTACCAACAGATAAAAGGTGTACACTGGACCCGGTATCTGCTTCAATACACTGCAATAGAGTTATTTTTCAACGACTCTACTCCACCCATATTTCTAAATTTTGCATGCCAAAAGGAAGCAAAACAAACTGGCTCTTTAATTACCTCACTTAGGAATGAGTGCTTGTTTCCCAGAGGGAGCTCTAGGGACAAAACCGGAATTGTCTCATTTGTTGATCGACAGGTGGCAGCAGAGATGGCTGAGACTGCAAGGGAGAGCTGGAGGAGGAGAGAGATCAGTAATTTTGAGTATCTCATGGTCTTAAATACCTTAGCAGGTCGGTCATACAATGATTTAACCCAGTACCCAATATATCCATGGGTTTTGGCTGATTACACATCAGAGAAGCTCGACATAAACAAGGCTTCCTCTTTTAGGGATCTTTCCAAGCCAGTCGGTGCACTAGATGAAAAACGATTCAAGGTATGTGTCTTGACTTGAATTAGTTACATGCACATGAGCGCACACACAGCATCCCACTTCTAATGAAGATGCCTAATATACCACCAAAATGCTCCATTACCTCTGGTTCAGTGGGTATGTCACAAGTTAAGAAAAAATGTGTATAAGTCAAGATGTAAGTTATGCAAACAAGGTATATTCTGCAAATTTGTATATTGGGTCAAAATATCAATTTTTTCTGAAGTTTTTTTGTCAGTATCTGTTTGTTTTATTTATTTGTTTTTGTGGCAAAGATCACATCTGTTGATGAAATTGGTTTCCCTGTAGGTTTTTGAGGACCGATATCATAACTTCAACGATCCGGATATTCCAAGGTTATATTTTCACTCTTTTACAATTATTTTGGACTTTACTAACAATCTCTTCCTTGAAGCTTTGTTTCTTTAATATGGTCCTTTTGGTAAATTTTGTTTCCTTTTTTGCAGTTTTTATTATGGATCTCACTATTCAAGCATGGGTATAGTCCTTTATTATTTGCTGAGGCTCGAGCCCTTTACAGCTCTTCATCGTAATTTACAGGTAGCATACCATAATTTCTATGTATTTCTGTACCGTCTAGATTTGCAATCTCTCATTTGAATGAGAACTCTAAGAGGTTTCTAGGAAGAAGTTTTGGTTAGTTTGAATCCAGCTTCATAAGTTGTTTGTGATATCAGGGTGGTAAGTTCGACCATGCTGACCGGCTCTTCCAAAGCATAGAAAACACTTACAAAAATTGCTTGACGAATACGAGTGATGTGAAGGAGCTCATACCGGAATTTTTCTACATGCCTGAATTTCTCTTGAACTTGAATTCATACCACCTTGGTGTTAAACAAGATGGTGAACCCTTGGGTGATGTTACTCTGCCCCCTTGGGCCAAGGTTTGTAAATGCTATTTCTGCTGTTCTCTTAATTTTGTTTTTATTCATGCCCATAGGCTTACTGTTGAGATTTGTGGTATTTTGTAGTAGTTTTGATTAAGTTTCAGTTTAGTGTCTTTTGTAGGGTCTTTAGTGTAAGAGGGTTATTACGGGTATTTTGAGGGACTAGATTGCAAAAGGATTGTATCTCTATATATACCCATTTGGTGATGAATGAAAGAACTCTTTTTGCTAAATTTCTACTCTTACACTACACACACAACACACACCCCAACCCAAACCCAAACCTGAAAATAAACCCACCTGGTCTGAACCCCAGACCTCACCCGTGGAGGTTTTGATGCCTTACCAGCTGTGCTAGGCAGGTTTTAGTGCTGTTCTTTTTATTTTATTTACCAACTTATGTAGTTATCTTTTGTTCTGAGAACGAGCAAAATTTTGGTTAGTTTTTGTAAATCTGTATGGATCAAAATCAACTTGCACTGTTATTAATGTGAATTAACTGCTGTAATTAATTGGAACAGCACTTTTGGTGAAAATTGTTGATCCATAGAACTATTATTTATTTTTCTTTGCCAAAGGGGTAATTCTGACATTAATTGAAATTTTTTATTTAGGGTTCTCCTGAGGAATTCATACGATTGAACCGAGAAGCCCTAGAAAGTGAATATGTGAGCTCAAATCTCCATCACTGGATTGACCTCATTTTTGGTTATAAGCAACGTGGCAAACCTGCTGTTGAGGTATGCTATAATGAAAATGTCCAAATAAACTGATCTATGCACAGCTTAATTGCACCCATCTCACCTTACTTTCATACAGGCTGCAAATATATTCTACTACCTGACATATGAAGGAGCAGTTGATTTAGAAAACATGGATGACATGCTACAAAAATCAGCAATTGAGGACCAAATTGCCAACTTTGGTCAGACACCCATTCAGATCTTCAGAAAGAAGCATCCAAGGAGGGGCCCGCCAATTCCGATTGCGCATCCACTATATTTTGCGCCAGCCTCTATTGCACTAACATTGTGTGTCAACAATGCACTCAATGCTGCCTCGGCGTTGTTGTTTGTTGGTTTGGTTGATTCAGATATAATTCTGGTCAACCAGGATCTCACATTGTCAGTTAAGATCTGGATATCATCCACACTGCAGTCCAATGGGAACCTCACATTTTCTGGGAACCTGGTAATTTTCTAAAGAAGTATCACAGACCTTTTAAGTTTAATAATCCCCCCCCTCCCAGAAAAAAAATATGAAGCTTCCCCATCCCCAACAATGTAAAGGAAAAATATGAATGATCTGCTTACAATTTCTACCACCAATTCAGACTGCTGCATGTGGTTGAACTTTGTTTTATGGTTGCCTGACACAGTTAATTACATTATAATGTCTGAGATAACTGGTAGTGGTATGGCATTGTTACAACAAACTATAATTCCTCAGCTGTGCAACCTAATATATTGGTGCAATATATAAGCACTTAACGTTTTCAGGTAGAAATATGCCTGCAAAGAATGTGCAAATTGTTGTATTTGTGTTGCAGGACCCTTTGTTTGGTGTTGGTTCTGACGTATTGTCCCCACGAAAGATCGGCACACATCTGTCTGAGAATATAGAGTTCAGCCGACAGTGCCTTGCTACAATGCAAACCCACAACGACAATTATTTGATTTCGGGCGGCAATTGGGAGAACAGCTTCCAGGTTATTTTTCTAAGTGATGGGGGGAGAATTGTACAGAGCATTCGACAGCATAAGGATGTCGTCAGTTGTGTAGCAGGTATTTTATCTGCGATAGTTTTTTCTAGATGCGAGTTATAAAAATTCAAAACTATTGATATATCAAATTTCACAAAAGAGGACACTGGACCATGTAATATGAGCAAAATCTCATTTGAACATTTGTTTCACAAGATAGTTGCAATACAGCCTCTGCTATAGAAAATCACGATTAGACCATCTGATGGAGTAGTACACTAGTACACTGCTGCTACACTAGTGCTGTACTTGAACTAACTATAGAAATAGAGCAAAAAGTTGATTTTCATTCCACTACTAATGCATACATTTATAGGTTTGAAAAGCAATAACTAGAGAATTTAATTGAATAATCAAAGATACTAACCAATCTATCTAAGATACTAACTAGGTTTGATTATATCTAATCATATTCCGTAGATACTAACATATCTTCTAAAGATATATTCCAACACTCCCTCTCAAGATGAGCGAAAGATATCTACCAAGCCCATCTTGTCACAACATCTAGCCAAATCTAATGAACTAAGCCCTTTAGTGGGACAGTCAACTACTTGTTCCTTAGTGGCTACATGACTCAACTCTATTACTCCACTATTCAGCTTCTCCTTGATGAAGAATCTATCGATCTCCACATGTTTGGTCCGATCATGTTGCACGGGGTTGTTCGCAATACTAATTGCAGCCTTGTTGTCGCACCACAACCTCATTGGGGCACTCTGGTCCATCTTGAGCTTTGTCAACAAGGCTCTCAACCATAACATCTCTGCAATGCTCAAGGCCATGGCCCTGTACTCTACCTCCGCAGTAGACCTCGCGACCACTTGTTGCTTCTTGCTCTTTCAGGAGACCAAGTTACCTCCCACGAACATGCAATATTCATATGTGGACTTCCTATCATCAGCACAACTAGCACAATCCGAATCACAATAGCCTTCGACGTTTGAGTGTTCATTTCTTCGGAAAACTAACCATTTTCTAGGTTCACTCTTCAAGTACCTCAAAATGTGATACAATGCATCCATATGACCTTTTCTAGGGTCATGCATGTAGCGGCTCACCACGCTTACTGCAAAGGATATATCTGGACGAGTGTGTGACTCAAATAGATCAATCGTCCCACCAATCACCGGTATCTCTCTCTATCAACGGGCTCTTCGGCCTCTGCACTCAACTTGCATTTCTGATCAATGGGGGGTAACTGCGGGCCTGCATCCCAGCATGCTCGTCTCTGTGAGTAGGTCCAGCACATATTTTCGCTGGGATAAGACAATCCCCTTCTCACCATGTGCCACCTCAATCTCGAGAAAATATCTCAGTTGCCCTAGATCCTTTACCTCAAACTTCTTTCCCAACTTGACCTTCAGCTAAGCAATCTCGCTCTCATCTTCACCAGTGATAATCATATAATCCACATACACATCCAGTATCGTGATATGATTTTCATTCCTTCTGAAGAATATAGTATGGTCTGCATTGGTTTGCTAGTACCCCATGCCTACCATAGCTCTCCTAAACCTGTCAAATCAGGCTCGGGGTGATTGTTTCAGCTTGTAAAGAGACTTCTTGAGCCTACACACCTTACCAACTGTCTGATTCGTGCCAAATCCTGGTGGCACCTCCATGTACACCTCCTCCAGCAACTCACCACAAAGAAACCAATGTTCGCACCATACTCATCTTCGTCACAGGTGCAAACGTCTCATCATAGTCTATGCCATAGGTCTGACTGTATCCCTTAGCCACTAGTCGAGCCTTATAGCGCTTAACACACCCTCTGGATTTTGTTTCACAGTGAATATCCATTTGCATCCAACCGCCTTCTTGTCTCGTGGTAGAGGCACAAGCTCTCACGTCTTATTTTTTGTCAAGTACCCAAGCTCTTCTAACATAGCATGTTTCCACTTTGGATCCTCTTTAGCAACCTGTCAACACTTAGGAACAAAGACAGTATCCAAGGATGCAATGAACACTCCATGTGTAGGGGATATGTTAGAATATGAGACAAACTGAGCAATATCATGTGGGACACGTGGAAAACCCCAACGATCAGGGGGAACCCCCACATTGCTGCGAGTGGTTCGCCGTACAAAAATAGGAGAGGTAGGAGAAAGAGGAATCATATCACCTGTGTTTTCTGAGTCTAAGATGGATGATGTAGGTGTCTCAAGAGTCGGGGAAGACAGGAACAAGGGACTTAGCACGAGTGGCTCACTCACTAGAGGTACTGTTCCTTCGTTCTTCTTCCTTCTCACATACACACTCAGCTCTCCCTGGGCCTGAGTTCCACCTCTCTCAGATTCTGGCACAACTGTTGACTCCTCAGTCGTCACAGGAAGCTCACAAGAAATGCCACCCGTACTCACCATCCTCTCAGCTCCACTACTACTCACCTCCTCCTTCCTTGTACTTTCATTACCAAGCAACTCCCCAAAAGGAGAGGTCGCCTCAGAGGCGTAATATGGCTCATGCTCACGAAACGTGACATCTATACTTACAAACAACCTCCTCTCGACTGGGCTCTAACAGACATACCCCTTTTGAGTAGATGAGTATCCTACAAACACACATTTGATCGCTCTCGGATCCAATTTACCGACATTTGGTCGATTGTTTTGCACAAAACACACACAACCGAATATTTCAAAGGAAGAATGTCTCCATTTACACCTCTCCATACCTCAAATGGAGTTTTCCAATCCAACACTCTCGATGGCATCCTCTTGATCAACTGAGCGGCAGTCAACACTGCTTGTCCCCACAAATGCTTTGGAACGTTCATAGAAGTCATCATACTTCTAGCTGTCTCAAGGAGATGCCTGTTCTTCCGTTCTGCTACACCATTCTGCTCTGGTGTATATGGACAAGTAGTTTAATGCTGTATTTTCTGGTTGACAAGTACTCTCCAAACGCCTTGTTGGTATACTCTGTCCCGTTATCAGATCTCAATGCAATGCTTTCACAACTGTCCCATACCAAGTCTAAACCCCTTTGTAGAAATCTTTAAAGCAAGCAAACACATCACTTTTGTTTTTAATCAAATAAATCCAAGTCATACGAGAACAACAATCTATGAAGGTAAAAAAATATCTAAATCCATTCATCGCAGTTGTGGGACAAGGTCCCCATACATTAGAGTATATCAAATCAAAAGCACATGAGCTCCTATCTCCATAACTAACATAAGAGCTCCTAACATGTTTACCAAACTCACAAGCATCACACACAAGCTTGTCTTTATTAGATTTTTCAAACAAAAATGGATACAATCGACTCAAAAGACTAAATGAAGGATGATCCAAGCGCCTGTGATGAAGCAGCAACAAGTCCTGCACACTCCTTCCAACTCCTAATTTCACAATTGATGAAAGAGCTAAATCCATCCCTTCTCTATCCAAGTACCATAAGCTCTTATGCCATGTGCCAGTCTCAAGTCTCCTGCTCGTCCGCTTCTCTTGAAAAATCACCTTAGAAATATCAAAAGTGACAACACAATTTAGTTGGAGAATAATGACACTTATAGATAAGAGGCTCATAGAAAATGAAGGAACATGCAAAACATTGGTCAGAGTTAAAGAGCTGGTAAACCCAATCGTACCCTTACCAACCACCGGCTGGGCCGTGCCATCTGCCGTCTGAATGCTCCTTGGGACTGTCAGGCGAGTATAAGATGGGAACTCCGCAGCATCACCCGTCACATGTCTAGACGCACTAGAATCAACTATCTACTCACTCGGTCTAGTGGATGGAATAGTGGCAAAGGCATGTGTGTCGTAAGCATAATGGAAAGCCTTGTCCCTCTCAAAAGATGAGGTAGATCCACCATCCACCATGTTATCTACCACTCTCTTTCCATCACTTGCTGCCTTCTTCTTCACCAGCATATCAAGCATCACATTCTCCTTTTTCGAGAAAGCAACACAAGTCATCCCTCCATCATCCTTATCCTCTACCGTCATATTTGCCCGGTAGCCTCCTCTTCCACCGCCTCTAACGCCCCCCACGGTCGCGACCACGACCTCCAGGCTGGCATCGACCACCTGAGTCTTTGTTTTTCTGTGGTTTGAGGCATGCAACCTGCAAGTGGCCTACCTTGCCAAAATTGTAACACTCATGCGTCTCAATCTTGGACCTGGTGTTACCTGCATGAGAGACTGCCATTACCTTAGGAAGTGCCCCTTCTCCAGCCTACAACAGGATCCGGCTTTCCTCCTGAATCATGGTCGAAACCGCCGCCTCCCATCTGGGAATCTTTGCCTGACCTAGCACCATAGCAACCCTCTGCTCAAATGCGGGTGCTAAGCCCTGAAGAAACCCCATTGTCCTATCCTGTTTGCAAAATTCCATTATCTTACACGCAGGATCACTGCAACCAGCATGCGATCTGAGGTTATCATGATCTAGCCCCAAGCACTTCAGCTCTGTAGCATACTCCCGTTCAGTCTTCTCTCCTTAGACTGTCGCTGAGATCTCCCTCTTGATCTGATAGATTCTTAGGTTGTTCCTTACTCCGTCATACATACTCTTGAGCTTCTTCCAGAGATCCTTGACTCGTTCTATGCCATCCACTGTGGATGCAATAGACGGAGTCAATGAACTCAGAATCCATATGTACACCGTCATGTGAGTCGACTTACTCGCTTTTCTCCGAAGAGTCTTCAGCTGGTTCAAGCTTTTCTTCAGTCAAAAACCCCTCTAGGTTCCTCCCCTCCAGTATGTATCTCACCTGCCGAGACCAGCTCAAATATGACGCTGGCCCCTCAAGTTTCACATCCATTGGTGGAAGCTCTATCCTAGGAGCTGGCTTTGCTGCACTCTCACTCGCAGCCACACTAAATGCCCTCATCAGGATCGAGACCTCTGACACACTCAGTTTCTCCAAGATTTCCTCCATCGGATTCTTATCCTTGCATGATGCGTCCTTTGACATCGATCTGTATCAACCTTCTTTCTTCATTTCCAAACTAAATACTCAGATCTAACACATCTCCTTTCTTGATCCGATCTTGATCTAATCAATCATCAAGATAAGGCAACAAGACTTGGGCACAAACTCTAGGCGTACCTGGCAGATGCTTGACAATAAACGGATCTGACCTCGGCAGTGGCGGATCTGACCTCAGCAGTGGCAGATCGACTCAGCCAGCGACGAGCAGTCTCTGATGCAACCACCTCCCCCTCGCTGGCGACGCGACCAGCCGACGGATCTGGCGACCCCTTGGCGGCCTAGCGACGCTACTGGCGGCACGACCAGTGGTGCCACGAAGCAGGCGACGCAACCCTAGAAGGTGCGACGGCCTGGCGACGAGCTTTTTCGATTTTTTTTTTTTTTACAGTAGTAGAGGTGGTTGTTGCTGTTGGTGGCTAACCCTAGATTATTTTTGTAGCTCTGATACCATAATATAAAAATTGAGCAAAAAGTTGATTTTCATTCCACTACTAATGCATACATTTATAGGTTTACAAAGTCTCTCAATTAGGAAAGCAAGCAATAACTAGAGAATCATAATTGAATAATCAAAGATACTAACTAGGTTTGATTATATCTAATCATATTTCGTAGATACTAACATATCTTCTAAAGATATATTCCAGCACTAACAACCCCTATGTGCTGATATGAAGCATTCATTGAATAGAATAAAATGGCTGCTGCTGCTTTTTTTTTTAACAGAAAACCTGCTTACATCCATGTAAATTTTTTATACAGTTTCATCAGACGCAACTGTTTTGGCGACGGGTAGCCATGACACAACCGTAATGGTGTGGCATACCTACAAAGGCCAGCCGATGAACAAGAAATCACGTGGCACTTTTGACCCATCCACAAAAGATCACATCATCATCGAAAGCCCATTCCACATCCTCTGCGGCCATGATGACATCATCACGTGCCTCTTTGTCAGTACAGATCTAGATATTGTCATTAGTGGCTCCAAGGATGGGACTTGCATCTTCCACACATTACGGGAAGGGATCTATGTTCGTTCTATTCGGCACCCAACTGGGAGTTCTTTATCGAAGCTAGTTGTATCCCAACATGGGAGAATAGTTTTATACTCTGAAAACGACCTTTCCTTGCACATGTATTCAATAAATGGGAAGCATATAGCTTCATCAGAGTCGAACGGGCGACTCACTTGCATGGAATTGAGCTGCTGCGGGGAGTTCTTGGTTTGTGCTGGGGACCATGGGCAACTTATTCTGCGATCCATGCATTCACTTGATGTGATTTACCGGTACGAGGGGGGTGGAAAGGTAATTACATCATTGTGTGTTACTCCAGAAGAGTGCTTCTTGGCAGGAACTAAGGATGGGAGTTTGATGGTGTATGCCATTGAGAACCCTTTGCTTAAGAGAAATGCACGAAATACAAGGTTGAAATCGGTTGTACCTGGGTAAGATGGGCTCCTTGGTATCAAATGGCAACTACAATTAATAGGTATACCTTAATTGGACATGCTGTTATTGTTTTAGCTAGACGTGATAATTTTCTTTTGGTCACAAATAACCTTTTACCTACTTTTTCTGCAGTAATTAGCTTGGTGTTTAAGAGTTATTTATGTGTCTAGTTAGACCATTAGAGAAGGCAGATTAGATTAGCGACTCAGATTGTAAATATTAAGTTGCTAGAGGCTGATGATTTTTCTCTATGAACTGAGTAAGCAACTCTTCTTCATTATCTTTTTTCGTTCGTAATATTTGTATTTGAATTTTTCTCATAGTTGTGTTGAATTTGGTGGATTCAACTTTCTTGTGTATTGCTGTAGGTTTTTATTGCTCAAGGGAGTGACTATTGCAGTATATGGATTTGGTGAGCTTGTCAACTACGTATAAGAACTATTTGCATTTTGAAAATACTATACTAGAAAAGTGCTCTTTTAACATTTGCGGCAAATATAATTTATTTTCATTGATGAAGAATAAGAACATTCTTATAGATGTATATTAGTTTCTTTTTTCTTCCTTTTCCCCCTTTTACAAGAAGATCAGAGGCCTTTCTCAGATACAGACTTATATAGTTTGCATAGCATTTTAGATCTAATGTTGTGTGTGCTTTTTTGTTCCGAGTATCCGAGATTGAAACTACAATCTGTGCAAAGATAATCATTTGAAGAAGTTTAGTGACTTTGTATTGATTTAAATTGCAAAGCGTTTATGCGAAAAACGCCAATCCAAATATTAGTCATCTTATTATGGTTATAATCACGGCTGCGCTTTATTATTATGTCTTTTGTTATGTGGGGTAATTTGTTCATGAAAATGTAAACAAATTAGTCAAAAATACATGAGATCGGGAAGCGACACTTCAACAGAATTTCTGGTAACATTTATTTCTATTCGTGAATGTTTCTTCCCTGGAAAATAAGATAGGAAATAAGATAGGGGACAAAGCTCCTAATCTTATATTTTTTTAGGATAATGTTTCGTAGATATCACATTTGATATCAATTATTGATACCGATTTTATTATACACATTTAGTTGAGTTATAATGTACATTATTTGAGTTATTATGCATGTTATACCATAACTATTTCAGTACAAAAAATAACATGTATAACTATTTCATTATAAAAAATAACATGCATAATAATTCAAATAATGTGCACGATAACTCAACTAAAGATGCATAATAAAATCGACAACATGTATAACTATTTCATTACAAAAATAACATGTATAACTATTTCATTACAAAAATAACATTTATAATAACTCAAATAATGTGCGTGATAACTCAACTAAATGTGCATAATACAATCGGTATCAATAATTGATATCAAATATGGTATCTACGTATCAGCTCTCGTTTTTTTTAATTTGCAGTTAGATTTACCTTTTCCAACATATAATTTAGGATATTTTGGTCTTCAAATTTTTGCCAAAAATACCAAATTGGTTACTTGAATATTGAATTTTTCGTTACCAAATGAAGATTTACGGACTAACTTGATCTTTCCAAAATTGAAGTATTAATTTAGTTCATTTGCAAAAGGGTGATGCTAACAGTCCTCTTAACCGTTCCTCCTCTCGCACCTCCCGCTAGAAGACAAAAGTAATTAATATTCTGCTTTGTCATCTCTGTTCGGTTCGTTCTATTCGCTCTTCTGCATGTCTTTATATTTAGGTTTGAAGTTTTTATATTTAAAATTTGCAACAAAAGTGTTATGTCTGTTCCATCGCTCTCAAGTCTTTATATTACTGCAAGTCTTCATTTCTTGGTGCAGTCTTTTGTATAGAAATTTTGAGTTATTTTTCAACAAATTTAAATATAAAGACTTGCATTCAACAATATATAGATTTTATTATTCTAATATAAATACTTGCAATTTTTGCATCCGCTCTAATTTTGCTCTGCTCTGTCTGCTTTCCTGCATGTCTTTATATTTAGGATTGAAGTCTTTATATTACTGTAAGTCTTGATTTTTTTGCTGCAATCCTTTATATTAGAAAATTTTGCAGCAGATTTTCAGCAAATTTAAATATAAAGACTTGCAGATAACAATATAGATTTTATTGCTCTAATATAAAGACTTGCAACGATCATACTGCAAGTCTTTATATTAAAAATTTTGTAGCTGTTTTGTTGCAAATTTAAATATAAAAATTTTAAACCTAAATATAAAGACATGCAGTTGAGCGGACAGAGCAGAACATTAATTGTTTTTGTTTTCTAGTGAAGGACATATAAGAATGACGGTTAAAAGCAAAACATTATATTTATACATTTGAAGATTGAACTCTGCGTGATTATTCTAGGTGAAGATTTGTAGCTATAGATACCATCCCTCTTCCAAACTATTATGTCTATATTTTGTCCTCTCAAAATGGAAAAGAAAAATACCAAACAAGAATAACAAAAAGAAGATGATTAGGTCATATAACTATATTATGTCTATATTTTGTAGCTATAGATACCATCCCTCTTCAAGTGCCCATGCTATGCGGTGG